>JAGRRF010007494.1:29171637-29184185 GCA_019097615.1 Morone chrysops
TGTTGACTAATTTCTCCATAAGACTCAATGGTATCAGTGTGTTACTGCAACCAGTGGAGCTGCCCCCTGCTGGTTGTTACGTAGTATGCAGGTTGAAGATCTTAAAATCGTATTATTATTTACTTTTATTGTACTACTACTACTACTACTACTACTATACTAAATTTGTGTTTAGAAACCGTCACACTATGGGTTCTGGATCAGTCCGTGGGTCATCAGTCCCATATATCCGATATGTTATTAGTGTATTGATGTTTCCTGATGTTAGCGGAGGTGGGGGGGTTTACAGGCTGTATGACTGCAGGAAACCACATATTAATATTATGATACTGATCTAAGATAACTGACGGCTTGAACTGTGACCATCACTCCTGGTTTCCCCCTCTGCTAAAGCGGGTCTGCTTTAATCTCTCGCCCCCCCACAGACTAAAACTTTCACCCGGTTTTAGGGTCAACATTTGCTGACGTGTCTGGAGGCTTTTTTTATACGAGCGATGACAGTTGGACAAAAAAAAAGGCCGACTTTCAACGTCTTTAAACGGGGAACAAAAGCGGCGTCTGCAGGGACAGATGCTCCGGTAGGACAGGCGCATGCTAATCAGTCTGTGTGGCCCCCGAACAAAAGAGGGGCCAGCTGGGCGACACAGAGCCGGACAGACCGGCCTGGAAACCACAAACACTGCTGGAGCTCCCTGATTAGGATTATATACAATAGAGCTGCAACGGTTAGTCGATTAGTTGTTAAACTGTTAAATAAATCAAAAATAATAAAGTTTTAAGGGAAAAAAGAGCAAATTCTCTGACTTCTGCTTCTTGAATGTGAATATTTTCTGGTTTCTTTAATTTTCGATGATGTTTGTTTTTGAGGTTGTGGACAAAAAAAAAAAAGACATTTTCTAAAATGTTCTGGACAAAACAACCAATAACCATATTTTTATTATACAATATACATACATTCATGGTAAAAACTGTATGAACTGAACGTGTACGAGTAATATTCTGAATTCAGTCTCACACACTTACAGTACAGAAGTATTTTATGATAATACTAAAGAAAATTATATATTCACTAAATCAGAGTACCTGCAGTAGTATAATAACTCTATAGTGAGTAAATAGTTAAATAATCTAAATTCACTAATATAGAAACCCTGCAGTGTATGAGCATTATAGTGTCACATAAGGACACAAAAGAAAGCATTAAACAATTAAAAATTAAACAAGTATAGCATTATAATAACATGATAAGTCACTATAGGAATATTAAAATAAAGTTTATAGGTGTTATTATAATATTATACACATAACATCAAACCTGCCAGATAGGTCAGGCACATTAACATTATTAGTTTGTTTTTTTTGCCATTTCTAACTTTAAATTATTGATGTTTATCCTGTAATATCCGCTTTATTATCCGTTAACGTGAATTTCGGTAAAAGTTGAACTAAAAGCCAATTCGTTAGAGAACTAACGTCACCTTGTTTTAAAGTAGATAATAAAGACTTTTTAAAAGACAAACTTACCGAAGTTACCGGCCTCTTTAAAGTGTTGTCATCTACCGGATATATTCCGGTTACCGACGGGGATTTTAACCGTTTCTGAGCCGGTAAATGTGGCAACTCCACGTCGGTTACCGGCAGTTTAACGAGCTCCCGTTAAAGTGGACAAAAAGTGAGTGAGGTTTGGTGACGTTTCTGCGCGGATATAAAGTCAACGGAACGATCCCTTCACAATAAAAGAAGCTTCTGGTGAGGATTTCAAAATAAAACGAGTACATTTAGTGCTAGTGTTTCAGTTTTTAAATACTATTAAACTGTAGTTTTTATGATATTTATACAAAATTTTGTTTTAATATTTTAATTTAATAACATTTTATATTTATTATGACTGAGCTATGGAAACCCATTTAGGCCAATGTGATGATGAAACAAAATAATATGAGATCAAATAAGTCAAAATATTGAGAAAGTTTCTCATCATTCAGTGTGTTTGTATTGTTATATCTATTCTGAACCTTTCCAATCTTGCCTCTAACAACGTTACAAACTACATTTGTGCCAACTTGAATTTCCCCTACAGCAGATCAATAAAGGAACATCTTATCTTATCAAAAGAAGATTACTTTGTCAACATACATATGTTATGTAATAATCTTCATACATTTTCTCTGTGTCCTAATATTTGCTGCCAAGAAACAACTGTACCAAAAAATGCACCGGAAACAAGTGTTTTATTGTGAAAGTTCAAAACCAGAAGTTCCACACACACACACACACACACACACACCCACACCCACACATTACCAAAATAAAAGAATCAGTGTGAAGCATCCTTTGTAAAGGGTTTATTAGTTGTAAAGACTTTATAAGAGTTTATAAGAGTCTGATAGAACTTTTGGGTTATGAAGGTTCAAGCTGATATTTTTAATTAAACATCCACTAAACGGTCGTTTCTCACTTTTGAACCATAAATATAATTTTAACACCCCTAAACACAGAATAACATTCATATACACAGTAAAACCTGACTACACGTCTCAATAATAGGAGTTAGTTCACATTAATTAACCCTCTGAACAAACTGCAGTCACTCATTTCGAGGCCTTATTGATTTTAAAGCGTGCTAGAAAAGTAAGCGTCAGGGACAATAAAATACTGAGATTTGTCCAAAAAAGAAGCAGATCTGTATGTCTGTATAATAGTTAAAAATGATTACAAATACATAATACAGACAATTGTATAAAAAGTTCCATAAACAGGAAATAATCTGCTCAAAATTCATCCAAATCTCTGGTTTTAAACAAACGTCCTAATACAATATGAAATGTCCACAAAATATGTCACTGTCAGTTTAATAAATGATAGAAAGTAGGTCCCTGAAGGAAAATCTGCACTTTTCTTTGTGTATTATTACTTTTTAAAATCTCAGAAGTCGTCTTTTTGTTTGAGATTATTGATAGAAAAAAGAAACCAGCAGGGAAATGAGTCACAACCACGGTGAAACACTACGAGTGTCTCAGACTCGAAGGATTGTTTTACTCACTCAGTGGAGTTAATGGTTCCTTTTTCCTTCATTAACGTTCCTCCTCCTGTTTAAAAGGTCAAGGCTTCAATGTTCCCTCTTCTCACTATTCTGCTAACGGATAATGTTGTGACATTAATGCAGTGTTTTACAATAAATTATGTGCTGTAATTTACAATATATAGAACAATACTTAACTTACATAACAGTATTTTACTATGTTGCATTGTACTGTAGTATATTCATTATATTAATATTGATAATTATGATATTTAGTTACTAAAATTGTAATTACTATACTAAAATGCATAATATACTAAGATATGTGTTATTGTACAGTATGTGACTGTTTTTAGAGGAAGCAGTGTGTGAGGCCATCTAGTGTTAAGGCGGTGAAATCAAGTATAGATCAGGGGTGGTTTGCAACGCAGAGGTCACAAGATGGTTTACAGCTCTACTCTTTGCTTTCTTCTTGTATTTTACTGGTTTTACTTTGTCTGGCAGTTTTATTGAAGAAGTCACAATGTGTCACTTTGTTTTTCATATAAAATAAATAAGATTCTGACAAATCTGAGATCTAAAACTGCAAAACCTTTAAAAAAAAGAATAAATAAATAAAACACCTTCCTCCAACCCTCCACGCACCCCGAAAACTTGGGGGGGGGAAGGAGACAAGAACTTTAATAAAATAAATAAAGCAATAAGAAGGACATTAGTCCAGAGAGATAACAGGACCCCAACTGGACCCGGGTCAGGGTCAGGGGTCAAGGTTGGGACGTGTCTGGCTTAGACAGAGAGAGAGAGAGTACACACACACACACACACATATATAATAATGTGACAGTAATCACTGAGTGAATTTATTGATAATTTGAACATATTATATTCACACTGTTTACTTACTTTAACTTACATTTATTTACTTTCACACGTTTCTATCTTTAAGTTTGAGGTCAGAATGAACAAATATATATTTTATAAAATGAAATAAAAACTAATTAGTTCTGTAATTTGAAGAATCGTCATCCTCTGTACATTTCGGTGCTATAATTACACAGTTAGTAGGAGGGACGTAGTGTGCGTAGGGGCGGACCGTGCGCACGCGTGTTGGACGCAACCCAAAAACAAGGCGCGAGGTCGAGGCGCGCGCCTTTTCATTCGTTTAGTTTAGTACCGACCCACCGGTCCGACCCGGAATAAACCCGCTCCGACCCTCAGGTGAGTCCTCTGCCTGGGTTTTTATCGTTTAACTTAAATTGACAGATTTTCTTATGGACTTCTGAATGGATTCTTACAGGAAGTCCTTGTACACGTGTTGGTTTTACTTCATGACTGTTGGGGGGGATAAAGGCGCGTTAATTATACTACTATTAAATATACTATAACATATGAGCTGAATTAATAGTTATTGTTATTAGTTATTAATACTCGGTCAGGCTTCTATAAATAAAACTGTATTTAATATCCTCACTGAGCGGCCACGTGGACACATAATGTGACTTTATTTACATTCAGACCGCTTTTACTTTGTTAATAGAGATTATTATTACGGTTAGTAAGTGATATTATAATAACTGCGTTTATAATGTCTAATACATTAAAGTAATCCGGTGTGTTGTGTTCACTTTCTGTAACCAGGAAGTAAAGTGTGGTGGTCCAGATCTGACAATATGGACTCGATGGCAGCTTCTTATTTATATTAATGTCCTGAATTTAAAATATAACGCGACTAAACTGCAAAATGTAGTTAAAGTATACAGAGTAAAAAGTCTCCTTACACATAATGTCTCATTTTATAGTGTTATATTACTATAGATTATTATATTATTCTGTTTTAACCGCTTATTAATGCAAATTAGATGATTTTAATGTCAATAAGGAGATTATTTTACATTGTTGTGTATTATTGGGAGCATTAGTAGAACTGGATCATATCACATAATGTTTGTTTTTATATGTTTTATGAGAGGTAACTGGAAGTGTCACAGTACAATATTTAGATTTATGTATTTATTAAGTCGTGTAAAGCAGCACAGAATGGAAAAGTACAACACAAGTACCTCAAGTGTATAAGTAGAAGTACAGTAGCCTACTTGTTATTTCCCTCCACTGTGTACAATAACAACAACAACAACAACAACAACAACAGACTGATATGAACAGAAGGAGGAGGACTGTGTTTGAGGGACTTCAGCCGAACTTCTCAGTAAAACTGCGACATTAAAAGTACAATAAATGATCAGAAACTACCGGAAAGAAACGACTTTACCGCCAAATGAAATCAAAAACAGGCGGAATACGCGCGGAATCTGGCAGCACAGCTGGAGCCATGTGCTACCGGATGCGATGACGCAACGATGAGTCACAGCCCACAATGCACTACTGCTGTTATCGTTGTTATGGTTTCTACTCATTCATAAAGCATTTCGGTTTAATTGTATAAAAAAAAACACCAAATAACTGCTGACAAAGTTACTTTATGGGAAGAGAATTCAAAAAATAAAACAGGAAATGACCAAAAAGACGTCAGAGAAACAGTTTCCAGTTGATCCAGGAGAGATTTTAAACTTTATTTTCTCAACACGGGCACTAAAACAGATTTCTTATATTATTAGTAAAGTTACACAGTATGATGCGTTCAGATCATTAAAAAGCTGCTTAAACATCAAGAATAATAATGATAATTTGCAGCTTGCTTCAGACTGGAATTCACTCAATGACCAAGATTCAGCTTTTTTTATTTTGAAAGTTGCTGAGGCCAATAACAGGTGAGGAACCTTAAATACAAACACAAATAGGCCTTTAAGAAAATGTAGAAACCATAATCAATCACCATAACCCAAACTCAAATACTTAATTTTTTTAAACTACTACAAATCTATCTATAAACCAACATTTAAAGCAGCCAAAATAAATTAAATACAAAGCACTGTTCAATGATGATTTTAACGATCATTAGCAGCCTTTACCTCTTTAAATACACATAAGTCACATTTATCTAATTACTTTAAGCTTTAAATACACCACATTTCTTATCTTCCTAACTTCTTAAATGAAAGTTTACCTTGATTGAAACAAGCTTTAGTCCTGCAGTCTTATTTCCCCAAGTCCAGTCTCTCCAACCATTTCTCTCACACATCCTGTGAGTGAGTGCCTTCAAACTCCCCTGATCACCAAATCATCTCCACCTGTATCACTCAGTCTGCTGCCTTCAGGCTGAGAGAGACACCCACACCTGATGCACTCAGGCAGAGAGGGGCGCGGCCTGCAGCTCAATTCAACAATAATAATCCAATAAAATCCCATAAAACTCTGAAAGAAAGCCAACTGTACTTTCACTGAAGGTAAAAGAGTAAAGGTGTGATGGTGTATCGTTTCTTGCCTTTTGGGGGCGAAATCATTTTAAAAATGTGAGTTTTTTCAATGGAGTTTGGTGTGTGTGACATGCTGAACACACAAACGTCAATTAAAAGGATTTGAAATCCTCCCACAATCTAAACACACACATCTTACTGTAAATTCACATTTTACTCTTCATCATTTAACACTTATATCTCGTAATGTAAGGCCAAAATTAACCCTTAAATTGCCGGATTGATGAACAGTTCACTTATAAAAACCTTAAAATAAAATATTCAAACTCAATGTGAGAGCAGAAGCAACATTTACTGATTCCACCTTAATCTGAACATGAGACATTTTAATTATTATTAGTTATTATAAACAAACACTATTTACAGTTCTGAAATGAGCAGTTAAACTAAGTGGATGTTCCCTTCGCAGGATAATGCCAGCCTCCATTCACAAATCTTGCAATTAAAGATTTCAGGTGCAGTGGTGAGCGTTACCAACTGGAGGAATAACACTTGTCATATTTTACTAATTAAAAAGCTGCCGGTCTTCAATTTGGCCAACATCAAATACACAACAGTGGAATATTTTTTACGTTTTTCTTGAAATCATCTTTGTCAGAAATCAGTGCAAAGAGCTTGAGCCCACAGATTGAAAAAAAGCTGTTACTTATCATCATAGATTATCTAATAGACTCCAGTCTGTGGATTAAATTCTATTTTTATGTATAATTACCGACACAGAACTGTAAATGCACTTTAATCTGTTTCATTCAGAGGTTCAGAAGAAGCAACAGGATGCCTAACGAGAGGAAACCAACCGACAGGTGAGTTCGATGTTTTGTATCAAACATTTTTCTGTATGAAGTCAGTTCAGGTAAATAAGAAGGTGTGTTTGTTTCCGCAGCGGTCAGGCTGTGGCCCTCATCATCTTCATGCTCGGTCTTGGAACTCTGCTGCCCTGGAACTTCTTCATGACAGCCTCTCAGGTTTCTGCTTAATTCTTCCTCTTCATCACAGTCACAGAGACTAACTAACAGAGAATAACAACAACAACAAGCAACATATATGAGCTGGACAAGTGTATAAGCATGAAGTTCATATAAGCTTGTAGCAGTATATTGTTCCTGGAGAGGTGAAGATGAGATATTTGGGGACAATAACAACAAAACAAAGGTTAGTTATTCACACCGAGAGGAAAGAAAGTAAAATAAAGGTCAGAGTATCACCTGAAGTCTTTGTTCTGTGAGGCCTCGATGGATCCCCAGATTGTGGACTCAATAAGTTTAAATAAGTTTCTTTTGATGCTTTGATGCCTCTGCAAGTTCAGTTTTTGTTGAGGTTAAGAAAGAAAGAAAACAGCACAGACAATCGGATTAAAACCAGCAAAATATTTTGGGTTATGTTGTGTTTGAGGTTGTTTACAGCTGAGATTGTGTCCAAAGTTAAAGTATAATTCATTATTTGTCCCTCTTTGTTAAAGTATTTCAACGGACGCCTCAACAACATGTCCAACAACATGTCCAACAGCACGTCAGCAGCAGCGACTAAAGACTACAACTACGACAGCTGGATGGCCTTGCTTTCCCAGCTGCCCCTGCTGCTCTTCACCCTGCTCAACTCCTTCTTGTACCAGTGGTAAGTTCACGCTGCCGCCACCGCGAGCCGGTGTTTCATTCACACGAGAACGAGGAGGAGGTTGAGGAAGAGGAGGATGAAGGGTTTCTCTCTCTCTCTCTCTGCAGGGTGAAGGAGCGTCTCCGCGTGGCCTTCAGCCTGATCGCCATCTTAATCCTCTTCTCCCTCACAGCGGCTCTGGTCACCGTCCCCATGCAGCCGGACTCCTTCTTCTCCGTCACCATGGCGACCATCTGGTTCATCAACAGTGAGTTCACACACTGAAGGTCTTTACATCTTCATCATCGTTGTCGTAAGAGTTGTGAGTGTTTTTCACAACAAAAAAAAAAAGATAATTGTGACATAATAAGTTGTTTATTCAGAAGAAAACAGCAGAATTATGTTTGTTTGTTGCCCAATTTATTAATAAAATAAGTGTCTGTGTGTGTGTGTGTGTGCAGTGTTCAGCGCGGTGCTGCAGGGCAGTCTGTTCGGTGTGGTCGGCCTGTTTCCTCCTCGGTACAGCACGCTGTTTATGAGCGGTCAAGGTCTGGCCGGGATCTTCGCCGCGGTTGCGATGCTTCTCTCCATCCTGAGTAAGTCTGAACCTGAACTCACAAACAACAACAACAACAACAGGACTGAGAGGTTTCAAACAAACAGCAGAAATACACTTTATCTGTCAGTAGTTTTATAAATGTTAACAATCAAACTAAATCTGCTTCCTTTTTGACGCAGGCTGACGATGTTTGTCAGAGACTGAAGGAACATTTAGATCTCAAATAATAATCTAAACTTTAAAAACACCAACTTCATTTAGTTTAGCTTCACAGAAATAAATAACATGTTGAGATATCGTCTGTGCGTACGTTTTCTTACACACCTTAAAATCACTTTGTGACCCCCCTGTGAAGCTTTGGCGACCCCTAGTGGTTGGAAACAGCTGCTGACCTGTTGGTCATAAAGAATAACTTTAAGTGATAAGAACAATAACTCAAATAATTATATATTAGAAGAGTAAATCACCAATTTCATCTTGATACTATAATAATTGATTCTACGATCAATATGAGCGATATCATATACGATCGATAACACAATCAGTTACATTTCCGTCAACTCACAGAGCAACTTAAATATGATTCCTTATTGATATTGATATATTGATCCAGATTATAAAACTTTTTTAGGGCTGCAGCTAATTATTATTTTCACCTCTGATTAACCTGTCAATCATTTTCACAGTTAATCAATGAATCATGTGATCAATAAACGGTCATAAAGTTGTAAAACAATCCATCTGCATTTTTTCTTTAAAAAAATAAATCAGATACATTTGCTGTCGATTGACGAATTGATTAATAGAAATACACAATATTATTGATTATTCTAGTGAAGTTAAAGTCTGTCTTTCTTTCTACAGAAGAATCTAAAATAAATTAATATGAACCTTTTAATGTAATTTAATCATCCTGATCATTTATAATAATATACATTCATCCATCAGTTAATTAACCTTTATCACAGTTTATAACTGACAGAGAGGATGAACATTGTGTCTGTTGCTCTGCAGGTAACGCCAATGAGAACACGGCGGCACTGGGATACTTCATCACGCCATGCGTCGCCACTCTGGGCACGCTAGTGTGTTACCTGCTGCTGCCGCACCTGGTGAGCTTTCGTTTGCTCATTTAATTTAATTTTTTTGAGACTAAACCAAACGAGTGTCCCTGCTACAATGAAAATATCTGAAAACAGCTTTAACAAAAACATGTTTTATTGATTAAATAAGTCCTGAACAATCATATATCATTTATTTTAATGTTGTAATGGTATAAATAAGAGTTTAAGGGGCTCTGTAGCACACATATTAGGACCCTCTGACAGCTTTGACTCTCCTCTGCAGGAATTTGCTCGTTTCTACCTGAACAGAAGACAGTCGGATCCAGCGGAGGAAGCCTCGGCCCTTAAAGGTTCTTACAAAGTCTCTGATTCAGATCTGAGTCAAAGTTTGAATACCAAAGAGAATAAGGTCAGTTTGGGTAATCACATTATTAACACTCACTAACACTTTTATTTATTTCCTTTTAAAGAAAAAGAAGAATTAAACAACAATCCTAAAGAGCTGGAGGCCAAGGGGATCTTCTTCAGTGAGCCAGAGGAGCGTTCCTCCGTCCTGGCCGTCTTCAAAAAGGTGAACGATGATCTATCTGACACATATTGTATCAGACAGGGAATTATTATAAAACATTTGATCTTTTTAAATGCCTTTTTTGTTATAGACTGATGCAGGAATGAGACCTAAAACCTGTAAATTAGTTTCCTGCATCCCTCAGTGGGTTTTTGGTTCTTGAGAGATTTTGAGACATTTTATTCTACGACATAAAATACGTCAGTAAAACAACAAGCGGATAAAACGAGACTACAGAGGTTGTCGGTGACGTTAAAGCACTGAGACTCATCTACACACTAGTTCATACTCTTGCAAACTATTTTAACTAAAAAACTTCACAACTTGTAGATCTTTATAGCCCAACGTTAGCTTTTCACTTCCAGCCTGCCTCCAGGCTTCAACAATCATTTGTTCCAGGTTGTAAACACGTTTATTTCTGCTGTAAAGTTTTAAAATGGAGCCTTATGGAGACTCACTGCTGGAGCCAGCCTCTAGTGGCTGTTAGAGGAACTGCAGTAACCATTAATAGTAATCTTGAATCTCCCTGTGTGTCCCTCAGATCTGGAAGATGGCGCTGTCTGTGACATGCGTGTTTGCCGTCACCCTGTCGGTGTTTCCTGTGATCACGGTCCGAGTGCAGACCGGCTACAAGAACCCCGCCTGGGGTGAGACATCGCATCACTTCCTGTGTCCATGTCGTATTAGCGTTAGTGTTAGTGTAGTTACGAGCCTCATCGTGGTGTGATATTGTTTCTCACTCCATCGGTTCTCTGTTTCCAACAGAAAAAGTCTTCACCTGCGTTTGCTGCTTCATCGTCTTCAACGTCATGGACTTGCTCGGCCGCAGCGCGCCGTCTGTCGTCCAATGGGTGAGTCCGCTTCCTGCTCCGCCGTTTCAGATTCCTCGTGGTCACTCGTTCCTAACTGACTGTGTTGACGTTTGTGTAGCCGTCGAAGGACAGCTTCCTGTTTCCCATTGCCGTGCTGTGTCGTGTGGCCTTCATCCCTCTGCTCATGATGTGTAACATCCACAACTCCAACCTCAACTTCTTCAGCCACGACAGCATCTTCGTCACCATTATGGGGCTGTTCTCCTTCTCCAACGGATACTTGGCGAGCCTCTGCATGGCCTACGCTCCACAGTGAGTCTGCAACAGGAAGTGCTCTTGTGTTTTAAACCTGCATTCTTTCTAATGGCCAGCAGGGGGCAGCTCCACTGGCTGCAATAAAAGTCAGATAGTATTCAGTCTTATAGAGAAATGAGTCGATTTCTCACTTGATTTATTAGCTTTAGAGATACTCTGACCTACAAATCTTGTTCTCCAGATTTAATAAAACATGTTTGTTTGCTACAGACCACCAAAAAAATGACACATCATCCTGATTTTAATAGTTTTTTCAGTGAAAATTAAATTTAAATAAATAAATAAACTCTGAATGAGAAAATAAGGAATAAAACTGGAGTTAATTGTGTCGATATTAGACCTATTGGCAAATTATATGACCATTTGTGAGCAAGTGTTCTCGTCCTGGATTGTCAAGAAAACCTCCTGGAAAATGATTTCAGAGTTTGCACTTGTTTGATGTTGTATTTGCTGTGGTCCTGACACAAACACTGTGTATCCATGTGGACTCGTTCTAACTGTGTCCGTTTTCTGTCCCTCAGGTTTGTGCGGTCTAAGGACTGCGAGACCGCCGGCTCTCTGATGACCTTCTTCCTCGTTCTGGGTCTGGCTCTGGGAGCGTCATTCTCCTTCCTGCTGGGAAAACTGGTTTAGACGACAAAGACGAATGAAACCCGAGTTTACGCACTTTGTATCAGGACTGTTGTTTGCTTCAGAATAGTCACGGCCCATATTTGTATAGATAAATTATTAGTACATTATTATTGAACATATAATGTCAACAACAGAACAGGAATCCAATGTTTAGAAGTATTTTTATGACACAAACTGTTTAATCTCTACTTTTATGTGCAAGTGTAATAATCAATTTAAAGGTCCAGTGTGAAACATTGAGGAAGATCTATCAGGAATGTAATATAATATTCACAGGCACTATAGGAATCGTTGTGTTTCTGTTACCTAAAGAGTGTTTTTATCCACTGTTGCTGTGGTTACATCACAGCAACAAAGCATTCATGTTTCTACGGTAGCCCAGAACAGACAAACTAAACACTGGCTCTATACAGGAGCCACTCTAGTTTACTTGAAGCGAGGGAGTTGCAATCTGTAACTGCACCGCTAGATGCCACTAAATCCTTCACACAATGGACCTTTTAAATTACACAGAAATGTGACTTCTTTGTCTTTGTCACAGCTTCACCTTGGATAGATAGATAGATAGATAGATAGATAGATAGATAGATAGATAGATAGATAGATAG
>JAGRRF010007494.1:29185394-29195614 GCA_019097615.1 Morone chrysops
AAACACAATAACACACACAGCCTCCGTCTTCCTGCAGCTGGGCCATTTCCTCCACGTCCTCCCGCTTCCTCCCATTCTTCGACTCTCGTCATGGAAAATGAAAAAGGAAAGTTGCAGTGAGACGAGGTTATTCAGTGTTAATCTCATTGAACATGAAGAAGCAGAACCGGAACACAGATAAATTCTAGATTAAAGCTGCGTATCGCTGCTGTAGGTGAGTGAAGTTCAACCTTACTGTGCTACTGTAGCTTCCACTGCTCAAACTAACTCAACCACGGCTTCAAACACACCGAATGGTATAATATTTAACAGGTTCGCTTTCTGGTTAGCTATTAGCGCTAAACACAAAGTACGAACCCTAAAAATAACAAAACCATTTCTGCACTTTTTAAAAACTTTACATTTTACATTTTACCTTTTTATATAGATATATTCATACACATATATGTTCTTAATATATTATATGTTGTATGTAGATCTGGAGCTGTAACGAAAGTTAAACCCCTTAAAAAAAAACCCTGGGATTATTAAAGGATTTCTGATTCTGATTCCGATTGTTTTATCGTTTTTTAGCATTAAGCTAAGCTAACGGGGCTTCCTAAGTCCCGCCCCTTTTTGGAGCCTCGGTCAATGCTCGTTAAACTGTGTTTCTATTTGAATATTTCCGTTGGTAGACGTCTCTGTAGCACTCTACACACTTATTGGCATAATGCGCCGATTTTAGCAGGATAATGTTTCTCAGATTGATCGCATCCATCAGAACAACCATCAGCGCCAACACTTAATTGCCAAAATATCGGCTTGTTTTTCTCCTGATTTTAATAAAATCTCAATAAAAATTAACCATGCCTGTTTAACTCGAGGTGGAATTTACTTATGCTATGTGCTAGGCTAGTCCGTGCTGAAAAGAAAGCCCAATCCTCCCCAACATTTTGAAGGTAGCTAACATTTTCCTAAAATTAGTTATCAAATCTTACTAGCTAGCTGATCATTAATATAGATTAGTTAGTTAACTAGCGTTTTGTTCCGTAGCAAACTGAACTATTAGCTAACTAGCCACCTAACGATGTAGCTAACACTATCTAGATCAGCTGGCTAGTTAGCTACTGTTTTGCTAACATTAGCTAACTTCAGATACGACTTTATTTGTGCTTTTATGTTTTAACCATCTTAAAAATGTGGTTGTATTTTCAACATAGACATGCTAGCACATAGCATATTTAAGTACAGGAAGATAACCAAAAAGGGGCGGGACTTATGAAGTGTAATATGACAGCTTTTTGTTTTTGTTTTTTTGCGACTCTGAGTCGCCTAATGTCTCAAAAAGTAAGTTTAGACGACGTGGCGATTTAATTTGGCCTAACTTTAGCAAATAGCATGTTAGCGACGTCTTTGGTTTCGTATAAGTTCAGTTCGCATATAAACACACTCTGCTCTCTATTATCATCACGTTCAGGTAAATAAATATATTGATCGTCTGCTTTTACACATCCAATAAATCAGAATTTGATCCGTTATTATTAAGTGTGAGAAGGAGGATTTAATATTTTGGGGTTTTGCACCAAGCAGTTTAACAATGAACTCACTTGTTATTGACCTGAGAGAGAAAGGCATGCAGGGGCAGCTGATTATCAGAGTGTGTGTGTGTGTGTGTGTGTGTGAGTGTGTGTGTGTGTGTGTGTGTGTGTGAGTGTGTGTTCAGTGAACCAGGTTGTTACGTCAGCGTCGCCTCAGTCGACAGGAGACTTTGGAGGCAGACAGAAGTGGACTGGCAGCTTTACGTTCCTGCTGCTGTTTATTGTTTTTCCTCTTCAGATCTTCAAACATGGCTGAAAGGTGCAGAGTGACAGCGCAGGGCAGGAAGGTGAGTTCACACACCTGAGCAACGGGAAGCAGGTGAGGGATTATTTAACCCACCCACCAGCACAGAGGAAAAACCTTTCAGATCTGACACGTCTCACTTTTATGACCTTTTAGTTTTCATTTAGTTTTACTTAGTTATGATCGAAAGTCAAACAACTAAAGTCAAGCTGAACCAGAATGAAACAACTTCCAGTCAGATTTAACAAAATAAAAGCTGTATTTGTCCATGTGACACTTACAGGAAGATAGAATAGAAACACTATTGATTTTATTGTTATGATTGTATTCTATTTTAAAATCTACCTTATTTAATTGATTATTAATTAATTATCAACTTCAGGCACTGAACTGTATGAAAGCTGCTGTACAAATAAAGTTTAATTGATTGAGAAACAGACATAAAAACAACAAAACTGAACCAGAAGAGTTAAAAATCAGGTTCAGACAATTAACTCTTTTCGAGCATCATCAGTCAAAATGTGTCAGTACTTTTATTTTAAAAGAAACTGTAAATAGTTTCAGTACCAATTTCAGGCTTACATTTACTCAACTTTATCCATACAAACATTCAGACAACAAACTGAAACAACTATTAAATGTAAAAAAACAAAGATTAAAGACAATAACATTACTCCAAAGTAAAAGATTAAAAAGATTGTTCTTTAACTTCCTTTTAAAAATACTGAGAGAGCTCGACACAAAAGGCCCCGATAAAACTAGGTTTATATATAAATATGTATAAAGAGCAACAACATACAGTGTCTGTATACAAAATAAATATAACCAGTGCAAAGGTAATGACGCATGTAGACACAGTGTGATATGTTAGAGCACAATGTGTATTATAAACTGTAAATATATCATTTGAAATGTGTGTAATTTCTAAGTAAGTGGATGTTTTAGTGTTATTGAAGTTTGATTTATTTAAAAAGGGACAGTGTAATTAACAGGAGGGTTTAACCACATCAGAAACAATAAAAGAACATAAATACAAACAATATCACAGATAAAAGCACAATGATCATATTGATGTCTCCTATATGTCATAAAGGACTAACAAAAGAACTTTATATGGCTGATTTAACTGTTCATGAGCTCTGGAAAGATTTTGTTGATTTTTAAATATGTTTATAAAGTAATAAATAATACAAATAAACTGTGCTGTGGTCAGTCGGTGGCTGGTGAGTTTTGAGCTCACGTCCTCGGTGTGTCTCTGGGAATTTGGATTTCTTTAAGGAGGAGTAATTGTCCAATGTGGAATTACACACACAAGTTATTTATGGTGATTCTGATCATTATTAGAGTCAATACTGCTAAATTAGACTGTTTCTGGCCAAACAAAAGCATTTAAATAAAGGGATTTCCTGACATTTCAAACAGCATTGAGGGAGATCTCTAGAAAATATAAAAGAAAACATATGTATACAAATGTGTTTCCAAACAATATATTTAAAAAGACAACCTTATATAAACTAAAATGTGATATATATATAATCTATTCTATTCTAAATGTTTTAAAGTTATTTTCTGTGAACCTTCGCAGCACCGTGTTCCCATCAGCTGCTTTTATTTTGAAGGCAAACCTGATTTCAGTCTGAAGTAGCACGTGCTGGTCACACGGCCTGTGACGTCATCAGCCATGATCAGCCACTTTGTGTCTTTGTTGTTGTTGTTTTTATTGTAGTTGTTTACTGCTGAAAGAGACTTTCAATGTTTGTAAACAAGGATCAGTAAATAAGATCGTTCACAAACATTTACTGTAAGAAACTGAAAAGTTACATTTCTGTCATTACAGACAGAAATAATATGTAATCAGATTACAGTTTCATTGAGTAAAAATTAGGATCACAGCAGGATTACAGTTTAAAAACACTGAGCAGAGTAACACAAAGTAATCAGGTTACGTTACTGTAATGTTGTGACACTTGTATTAGATTACCGACTACATTTAACAAGTAATTAGTAACTATATCAGATTACATTTTTAGAGTAACCCTGATCAGTGTTTAAAACTGGCTCCACATTGATGAACTTCTGCATTAAAAACAGAATAATACGACTGTTTGTGTGTTTTAAAGAGAGCGAGAGAGCAGCGTGAGTATTTATGGTATTTCTACTTTCTACTTAAGTAAAGTTACTTCAAACCATCTGATTCTCCTCACTGATTCTCTTTTTCCTTTCAGAAATGGGTTCTTCCACAGAAAAGTGCGACTGATGAGAAGAAACAAAGTGTTCGCTCTACGGACGCTGACAGAAGTCTGGTACCACTGAAATCACACAAACAAACAAACAAACAAACAACAAACATAAACAACCACAAACAGAAACATTACATCATAACAACAGAGTGAATAAATACATTTAACTAAAATCTGAGTGATTCTTTTTATATAAAAGCCAAATAATATTTGATAATTTGTAAAAAATAAACACTAAATCAACTAAATCTTATTTATTGTAAAAAATGATTTATGTCAAAAATAAACAGGATCAAAAAGGGAAATAAAGATTTTAAAGAAGCACACGTTTGTAAAATTAGTTAAAATTAGTTATTTTAAAGAATATTTGTATTGCATTTTGTGTTTATTTCACACATATAAATAAACAATTATGATAATAATTAGCAACATCTCATATAGTAGTTTTTAAAACCTCCCATTTTCTTTCCCAAATACTCTAGTTATATAGTATTTTTAATTTTGATGTTTGTAATTTCATTAGATTTATTATCTGTTTTTCAAAATAAAGTTACAATATTAGAAGAAGAAAGTCGGAACTTTATGTGGAAAATGCTGTTATGAGAATAATATTGTTATATTTTGAGAATTAAATGTCAAATATTATAATTAGATGCAGAAAAGTCCATATATTTTAAAAATATATTTGTAATTTTATGACATATTACAAGAAAAACGAATGTACCCTAATCATAATTTAATAAAACAACGTCATTGTTCCCAAAATATCAGAACTTTATCCTGTAATATTATAACTAACTATTTTCTCTAAATATTTCAACTTGATTCTCAAAACCTCACATTTCTTCCCCTCAGTGTCCCAAATATTCAGTCACATCTGAGTATAGAAGTATTTTTTATTTTATGGTAGATTATGACTTTTTCATTATATCGTTATAAGGAGTTCGGTCTAGACCTGCTCTATTTGAAAAGTGTCCTGAGATAACTTCTGCTATGAATTGGCGCTATACAAATAAAATTGAATTGAATTGAATTGACGTGAATTTATAAAACAACATCTAAAAATTTTTTTCATGTGTTTTCATTGTTTTTAGTTCGACTTTAATCCAGAATAATTAACCACAATATATGTGAACATGTCTTCGTCTTCATGCGTGTGCAGGCGGTTCCTTTCAGAGGTCACATCTCAGGCGGGATGCGTCCGGGGAAGAAGGTCGTAGTGTTCGGAGTCGTGGAGCCTCGTCCCGACAGGTAAAAACACCTTCATGTAACTTCCAATAGTTTCCAATGATGTGACTGGATTGTGGGGTTACTATTAGTAATTAGTTACACTACTAGTTACTGGGGAAAGTAATATTATTACTAGTAATGCCGTACTGCCCGACACTGGCTGTTGTTGCGCCCTCGCACTGCAGATTCCCCTCAAAGTACCGCTTCTGTCCACAGGGGGCGCCAGAATCAACACAAAATAAAAGTCCCATGCAGCTGCTTTAAATAAGAGTTTAAGAGTTATTTTTCTGACTTATTAATATTTTTTCTGTATATAATTTTGTATATATATTATATGTATAAAATTACAACCCTGCCTTGTAAAACACCAATTAAATATGCTTGAATTCAGGACTTTTACATGTAACAAGTATTTTTCCACTGTGGTAGTCCGACTTTATGAGATAATCTGAATCACATTTACGGCCGGTGTCCGTCCCTTTGTCAGGTTCTATGTCGCCCTCACATGTGGCTGTGGGACATCCGGGGAGCCTCCGACTGATGTGGCTCTGGAGCTGTGCGTCAGATTCAGGGACCGGCAAGTCCTGCGAAGAGCCTGCGTGTCTGGATCCTGGGGGGACGTCGACAAAGCTGTCCCGTTCTTCCCCTTCATCAGAGACCTGCCGTTCAAGGTACCAACATAAGCTCTGAACCTGTGGCAGCTCGTAGTTAAACCACGTTTCATATGACCAAGCAGCAGTTCCTCGAGCGGCCACTAGAGGCTGGCTCCAGCAGTGAGTCTCCATAAGGCCCCATATTAAAATGATCAACTGTACAGCAGAAATAAGCCTTTTGTAATAGAGCTTTTGGTCTCTAGAGCTAATTACCCCGTTCATTACAACTGTAAACTCAGCTGTTTGAATTATATTAATGATTAAAGTTAAGTATAATTAAGTATAATTAAGTGATCACCTCACGACCCCTATGAAGTTCTGGTGACCTCTAGTGGGAGCCTTGACCCCCAGGTTGGGAACCAGTGTTTTGCTCCGTTTGTAGATAAAACGTCTCATTCTAAAGTAACAAAAACACAAAGATTCTTATATTTAGTTGATTAAACACTAATGACAAAATACATATTAATATTACATTATATTTCTGACATTAGATCCTCCTGATTGTTTCACACTGGACCTTTAACAGCCTTCAGATTTGACCTAGTTTGGTTTCACTTTAAAATGTTCAACCTGGCCAAACATCCGCTGCTTGTGTCTCGTCTCTCCTCCCAGATTGAGATTCACTGTGAACAAAGTCGGTTTCTTGTGTTTGTGGACGGCCAGCAGCTGTTTGACTTTTACCACAGAGTGACGTCGCTCAGTGATATCGACACGTTGTGGATCAAAGGCAGCATCGCCATCACTAAACTGGCTTGAAGTGAAGGACACTGGTCTGTATTTACTCTGGACATTTTAGTAGCAGGTGTTCAATATGGAGACATTTTAGTGTCAATATTGGTGATAAATACGTGTTTTATGATCTATAAATGATGTATGAAGGTTGACAAACATGTAAGTTATTAGTTCGAATTGGTTGGTATTTGTTAGTGGACAACCAATCATCTTGTAGCTCATCGAACACACTCACACTCACACTGTAGCTCATAGTTTAAAACTGGATATTGATCTTAGAAGCAGGGACGTGTCCATAGAGGGAGCGGGGCTGCGACCTGGGACCCTGTTATCCTTCCTTCTTCCATCTTTCAGAGGCTGTAGGGGGGCTCCGTTTCAATGCTAGAGTGAAAATATCATATGAAACTATAAACCAACCATCGACATCCACACTGTGCAGTAGTGATCGGGGTTGTTTAAAGCATCAAATAACTAATTAAAACCAAACTTACCAGGAAAATGAACACTTGAACCAACATCAGTGTGATAAAAACTACCTAAAATACCAGACACCATCTTTGGAAAAAAATGTATTTGATGTGTAATTTTAACTCTGCTAACAGGCTTTATGATCTGTACTGCAGTCGGCCACCGGGGGGGCATGTCGTTACTCTTTATATATGTCAAATTGTTTGCATGTGGTTATTTTCACCTGGTGAATATTTGAATATTTCTCAGAGTCAGTAAGTTTCCACATACGAGAGATTAGCATTGGTAAATTGATGCATAAGAATCACAATTAAATGTAGAAAATTAAAAATAGAGACAATAAAAAGGAGCCACTATATAGAAGTATATTATTATTATTATTATTATTATTATTATTATTATTATTATTATTATTATTATTACATTCTGCATACTGAGGTCTGTAAATCAATCAGTGCCCCTCTTATGGCACAGTCAGAAAACGTCCGGACACGCCCGTTAATTTCCATTTATATCACAAAGCTGAACTCAGATTGACTCAGGAACTCATGATTAATGATTAATGATTGAAGTGCCACTGATTATCAATTAAATCGCACTTAATTTCACTGTAATTAAAAGCGTTATTATGTTTAGGATTTTGGTAAAGCCGCTGGATGTCTTAACCTTTTAACTTTTTTACATTTTTATTATACATTTTTTATATATATATATATTTCTTTTTGTATCTTCTAATGAAATGTACATTGTACACAGTGGTCATAGGCTATGTCGACGCCCCTCTGCTGTATTTTCTCTGTGGTTTTTGAGGCGTTCAGGAACCTGTGGGAGTTAACTATGTCTTTAAAAATGTTTGTTGTTTTAGGCTGAGTGCATTATATTTATTAAACTGACAAATTAAGATAATTAAAAACTAATTACAGACTTTCTTCCTCCCTCAAAAAGTTCACATTTTAAAGGAGAATCATTCACAGTATTTCTTAAATCTGGCTAAATACGTTAAATAAAAGTTTCCTGTGTAATTGTGTTGAAGTGAATAAATAAAATCCTAAAAGTGACAAAAGATAAATAAATAAGTGAAGTTTTAGCTGCAGATACACAAACAGATGTTCCCTCTCTCAGTTTGTGTCTGGGATTGTTTTTATATTTTGTTCTATGTGTTTTTTTTATATCCTTTATTGTGATGATGATTAAACAAATGAAGATGAAGACTCTCTGATCTTCTCCACTGACGACAGTAGATGTGTAAAATGTGACGACTACCTCAAACCACACTGTGAACGTGGAAATGAGAAACAAATTGGTCTGTTTTCTTCTTTTATATTATTGATTGTGTTCTTAATGACTGTGTTTCCTCTGGGTTAGTGAATATGAATGTGGTTGCAGGTTCATTTATCACCAGTAAAAATGTTCTTGGTTCTTTGAATTAATAATAAAGTAGAATTACGGTGGTCTAATGTCTATGGCTGCAATCGACACTTTAATACTTGTGTTCAATATAATGTAATCCAGCATTATTATCATCGTTTAGTGTATAAAATGTCAAAAGCAGAGTAATATTTCCATCTCGGAGACACAAATGTGTTCAGATTGTAAAAAGAGATGGAAAGTAAATCAATTATTTGACAAAAAATAAATAACTAACTAAACATTAAGAAATGAAATTTACAATAAACTTAATTAAATTAATTGTACTCTTACACATGCACTGTGACATCTATGATATGTTTGTTGTTTTTTTGGATATATTAGGCCTGTATAATATTTTCAGATATTTTTTGTACATATTTTACTATTATTATTATTAAATATCTTACTAACATGTTTAGAATATTTAAATAATTTCCAGATATTTTAATTATGTTTTTAGGAAATTTTAGTGATTTTTTCAAATATTTTAATGATATACTTAAAGTGGAATTTGAACATTGTTTTCTGATATTTCACTAATATTTTTACGATCATTGTTCTAATATTTTAATAATAATTTTTTATAATTTTAAGATACTTTCACTTGTATTTTTCAGATATTCTAATAATATTTTTTGGATATTGTATTT
Source organism: Morone chrysops (assembly GCA_019097615.1). Classification (NCBI taxonomy): domain Eukaryota; kingdom Metazoa; phylum Chordata; class Actinopteri; family Moronidae; genus Morone; species Morone chrysops. The sequence goes on from JAGRRF010007494.1 coordinate 29,194,599, forward strand.
TACTGATATTTCTTTGGATATTTCTTTTGTGGAATATTTCACTAATATTTTCTGGATATTTTAGAATTTTTTTTCATATATTAAGTAATATTTTTGGGGATATTTGTTGCTGATATTTTACAAATATTTTTCAGATATTTGACAGTTTTTTAAAAATGTTTTTAGCACTAATGGGCCCCCATATAGTTATGGAAGCCCATTTTTAAGATTCTTTAAGTCTTTATAATGAGAACCTCTCAAAATAATGACTTATTATCTCAAAATAAAGACTTATTACATAGTATCACAAAGTCATTATTTTGATAAAGTTTTTCATTATTTTAATAGTTTCTGCTTATAAAGACTTACAGAAAGCTTTATATTGATGATAACACAGACAGGTGTTATAGAGGAGGGGGGGCAGTTACCTGTTAAACAGCATTGAGCCGAGCTGCCCCCCCCCGCCCGGCCGCGGTGCATGCTGGGTGACATTGAGGCTAGCAGCTGACTCAACCTTCAGGCTCCGACCGGATTCAACCCGACAACCCTCCGACACCGGCACCGACACCGGCACCGGCACCGGCACCGGCCGCAGCTCACCATGGAAACCCGCGGACAGCACCTAACGGTCAGCTCCACAGTTCCCGCCGTTCACAGAGACAGCAGCTGACGAGGAGCGGCTAACGGCTAACGGCTAACGGCTAGCTGCGCAGTTGGCTAACCCAGTCACTCACCTGTGTCCGCAGGTGCTGCTGTTGTCGGCTCACCTGAGGGCGACCGGGGGGCGGCGGTGGTCGGACAAAGTGGCGACGACCCGAATTAACTGTCGCCCGTAGCAACCCGGAGGATTTAACTGTGTTTATGGGCTAGCCTAGCCTAGCCTAGCCTAGCCTAGCCTAGCCTAGCCCAGGGCGAGCTAATGCTACGTTAGCCGCCGCTGTCAGTGACTCTCTGGTTGTTGATGATATTCTGAGCGGGGAGACTGTTCACTGTCTCACTCTCACTGTCTCACTCTCACTGTCTCACTCTCACTGTCT
>JAGRRF010007494.1:29260767-29290726 GCA_019097615.1 Morone chrysops
GATTTACCAAGGCCCCAGTGAGTCTGCCTTCCTCGCTTTGTTTACTCAGATGAAATCTGAAACAAATGTGAGTGCGATAGACCACCAACCCCGCCAACACCCCCCCCCATCCCATCCCATCCCATCCTGCTATCACACCCAGACACCAGTGTGTTTGTGTATTTGTGTGTGTGTTTGTATGTTTTCCCAACTCAAGTACTGATCTGATGTGACACTTTAAAGTCCAGGTAAACTGAAAGATGTCATTTTTAACCCTTTAAGATTTCATCCTCAGTTTTATTGTTCCCATATTTAACAATGTCTGACAAAAACATTCTTAAAAACTCAATTTCTTTGTATTTTTTATATTGGAATCCAATAATTTTGTCTGCCTGTAAAACAAAATGTGAGAGAGCGACAGACGCACAACCAGCGGGACGTGGTAATCCCCCTCAAATGCATTCAAACTAAAGTACCAAGCCTGTTTTTGAAATGTAAGGAGAAGAACGTGCAGATATTTGTGCAAAATGTAGGCGGTAAAAAAGTACAGATACCTGATAAAGCTCTGATGAAGCTGCCGCACCGCCCAACGAAGGCGGACCGCTGTAACTTTAATTTTGTTTTGAAACTAAGTTACGACTGAAAATAGACTTTTAAATGTTTTATCTTAAATAATAAATTTGGTCTCACTCTGTTTAAAAAAGTCATAATTTATGTAACTCTATACAGAAAACAACAATTTTAACAGTTAATAACAGATTTTATTAATAAATATTTACTTATAAGACAAAAATCTAAAAACAGGTTTATATCAATTATACAATTAAAACAAATATGTTAAGTCATCTTAATAGGTTAGACATGCTTGACTTTGTTCTTAATTACTCGTCTATTTCAACTCTTTATACGTGAATCAATGAGAAATACAGATTTTAGATTTTGATTTTCTCTAGACAGTCATACTGCACTACCTTTATATCTGTTTATGGTAATACAAAGACAGAGTGCAGGAGCTGCAGTTTGGGGGGTCATAGGTCAAATAATTGGTCTTAATTTTAAAGCCATGAAAATGACTTAAAGAATACATATTTAAGCATATAACTTCTGCGGTTAGCCTCTGGAGGGTAGAATACCTTCTCAGCACCAAACAACCGACCGACAATGTGACTACCTGAAGAGAAAAGTGAGTGAATAATATCTCTGTCGACTGGATGCGTAACTGGCTGCAAACTTCAGGTGTTTGTTTTTGGGGTTTTGTCCCCCAAGTGGTCAAAACCTCATAATGCAGCTTTAAAGTTTTGTGCTTTTCCAACCTGCGTCAGTCGTCCGTCATAAACACGACAACAGATCCAGATCATCAAAGATAGCGTGAGGACCTCGCTCTCGTTTTGGCACCAACAGTTTGTTTGTGCCTCTAGCATTTAGAGCACAAACCAACACGGAGCTGCAGCTGCAATTGCACCATCGCTCCCCGCCCAACACACACACACAAACACACACACACACACACAAAACCACGCACATACAGGACCTCTTTTTGTCCACAGGCATTGTGGGAAACGGCCTCTCCCTCCGCCTGTCACAGGACACAGTCTGTCCCTCTCTCTTTCTGTTGTTAAGTAACAGCCAGAGTCGTGTCTCAGCTCTCAGTAAACTGAGCACTGAAGTGGTCCCGCAGCGTCCAGGCTCGCAGGGGGCCCGGCCCTGCAGCCCAGGACGCCATCGCCATCCAGCCAGGAGCTCAGAGAGAAACCTGTGTGGAGATTTCTGCCGTTAATGTAAAAATAATTAGTTTAAATGTAGGTAAGAAATGTGTAAATGTGAGCATCAGGCCAGAGAAAGATCAGCTTTCTGACTGTATTTTTGTGCTTTATACATTTATATTTTACTTGCACATTATTTTAATATCTTTTTATGCACCATTTAAAACTTTCAAAGAATACCTTTTTTCATTTGTCATCGTTTAATTTCTCCTTTTGGGGCCATAAACAGGATCCTGAATGTGGAAATATGCACAGTAAGAACTAGAGGGTGTGACAAAGGAAAATGCAAAACAATAAAGTAAAATTAAATCTAATTACTAATAATAGTGGTAGAAAATATATAAAATAAAATAAAATAAAATATTTAAAAGTTGAATATGAATATAAAAATGACTAGTTCTTATTTTCAATCTGCATTTGTGATTTTTAATTATTATTTTATGATTTCATTGAGTGTGAATTTTATCCCTGTGGAAATTAGTTGTCTAAACTTTGACCCTTCCTTACATTCCGGGCTTCCGTAGCTCCTCCTGTCTTCCCCTCAGTGTGTTATTTATTTGATTGTTTTGGTTTTTGTTATTGTGGATAGCATGTTTCTTTTCTTTGAGTGTAGGTGCAGTGATGTGGACATGAATTTCCCCCCTGGAGGACAATAAATCAAATTGAATTGAATTGAATATTGTCTTCTGCAGGAGCAAATAAATGCTGGGAAACATTTCAATGAGTCGTCCTCTATTCGTGCCGGTACAGCTCCCCTGTTTACTCCGTTTACAGGCCGGTCTTTACTGGTCCAATATGGCAGCGACGGACAATCTGGCGGCCAATGTGGCGTCTATGTGTGTACACATCTATGTTCGGGACGCTCTGGATTACAGAGATCTTACAGAGAGTCTTCAAACACCCACCTCATTATCGCCACCTCCAAGATTTAGAGGAGGAAGACACACACACACACACACACACACACACACAAATGTCACTATGGAGGCTGTTGTGAGTTTCCAGAAGATGTATTTGTATTTATACACGTCGCATTGTCTCTTTTTCTGTTAGAAGAGATTTACATCCATCATATTAGAAACAATAAAAAAATAGAACTGAAAATGTACATCATACACTTGATACATATACATATATATATTCTGTTTTTTACATAGGTAAAAATGTGAATTATATAAAAAAGACAAACCAATGAATTCAACCTTTACTTTTTTTTTTTTCTTTTATACAGTAATTATTTTCTGAAATCAGGACATAGATGAAGAGGAGGCTTCAGGCACTTTCCTTTAATAGCTGAAGTGGACGCAGGCCGAAGACGCTGCGTCCAACAGACAAACCGCTTTTGGTTCACTTTCCTCGCCACAGATAGAAAAGTAAATGTGGGAATCTTCTCCGCAACGAATGGCAGCAGTATCATGAAGCTTGACTGACAGGAAACACAGCAGGAACAGGAGAGAGAGGTGAGACAGGCAGACAGACGGACGGACAGGACGACAGCTTTAGAACAGAGGCCTTCGCTCCTGATTGCTGCTCCACTGAGCCTCAAGTCTCTTTTTCAAATTAAAGATGTGACACAGACGAGTATTGGTGGTTTTGTATCTTGTCGACTGTAGAATACAAATTGTCTTCAAATCAAACCATTAGTTTATATATTATTATTATTATTATTGATTTCACACCTTCCAGGCAGCCATTGGTACAGATTGAAGTGTTCCTCTTGTGTGTTTAAAGGACCAAACCAGTGGTTTCCATGTTTTAACCCAGTGTGAACCACCGGCGAGGTCACCCATTGGTTTGTTTTAAAGTTCGGTGTTATGGTCGTCGCCATGTTGGTGTTTTGCAGCCAGCGGAGGTCACGTGCTGCGAGAGCTGTCACGTCGTCCAAGACCGATGGCCAAGTCCGAAACAAGTGCGTGTGCAAATACCAACGAGTCCAAGACAACAGAAAAAAAACTGGTTTCAAGCCTCTTGCTTGTCAGAAACTCAGCTGAGACCAATGGCCGCCTCGGAGGAGGGAAATCAAACTAAGAACTGATGGTTTGGAAAATGTTCAGCAGCGTTAAGACACAAACTGTAGTTACACGACAAACTGTGAGAGCTGCTTCATCACAGCCAACGGTCGCACTTCGTTTAGGTTCGTAATCTCCGTTTAGAAAAAAGTAGTTTTTCACGTGATGATGGAATTTACTACCTGCGACAAAAAGAAAACTTAGCATTAAGTAAAGACAGAGACTAGAAAATGAAAAGAAAAAAGAAAAAAAGGAAGAACGAATACGCTTTGTTCTTTGTAGTGATGAAGAGGTTTCCATATACAGAACTGCTGTAGCTTATTACACTAGTTTTAGCTTTGGGAGAATCGCATCCACTCAGTGTTCAGACCTCAGTATGTTAAAGGACCAGTGTGTGCGACTTAGTGGCTTCTAGTTGCAGATTACAACCACCTCGCCTCACTTTCTGGTGGACGCAAAACTCGTGAAAAGTCTGATCTAGAGACAGTTTAGTTTGTCCATTTCTTCGGAGTAACTGTGGAAACATCTGGCTCATCCTAAAGTAACACAAACAGTTGTTATATTCAGGTGAAAACACTAATGGAAACTATAAATATTATATTCCACTCCTGACAACAGATCCTGTTACACACCGGACCTTTAACAAACACACATGTTTCTGTGAAATGAGCACAAAATCTTAAAATGGAGGTTTAAGACTATTTGGACTGGATTCATTTGTTTACCTCCAAAGATACCTGTTTACGTTTCTCAACCGATTTCATTGAGTAATTTATATATTTAAAGGTTTGTGACATACGTGTATGTATCCCAGCAACCAGTGCGGCGTCTCTGTATTGTATGTTGACACGCTATCGCGGAACAGTGGAAAAGGAACTGGTGACCAGGATTTGAAGTAGTAAAAACATGCTTAAATAAAATGTTAAGATTGTGTTTATTTACATAATGGAGATATCAAACCTGATTATCTGTAATCAGAGGATGTGTGTTGCTTTATTGATCCCTAATGCCCGACCCGCCACTTATTGATTTTATTTGTTTAGTAGTTTAAGTATTGCTTTTATTAAATACTATCATTAGACCTGTAAAGTGATTTAATTTTTATTCCGTTCTGTCTCATTATCGTTTTATCAATCATCTGTGGAGCTGTATGAAAGCTGCTATAGCAATACAGTTTGATTTTATTGATTGATTGATTGATTGATGGTGTCAGGGAAATAATCTAACAATATAATCTGACACAGATAGACAGATTTAATATAACAGGTAATATAGTTAGTATGTAGATCTTTCGATAGTTCTAGATTCTGACTTTATTTGAATTAGTTTTTCTCAAACTTTATCTACATTTTCAGACTTTGTGCTCATTTCATAAAATCATTGAGTTCCCTTCAGGTTCCGGCTGAGCGCCAACAAGACATTTACTTTGAAACATTTTTAAAATCATTTTTAGGGGGTACATTTCTAAAGGCTAGTCGCATTTTAGCAAAGATTTTTTTGTTAAAAAATAGTAAAGAAATCTGTGGAGAGTTAATTTATAATGTCAGACTCAAATATTCTGACGCTTTTTAGTTATTTTTCTTTCTATTTATAACAATAAAAGGATCATTTTTGATATCCAGCCCTTCGACAGACAGTCTCAGATACATTCTTGATGAACCTCACACACACACACACACACACACACACTAATATTAAGTATCTGTCTTAGCTTTACTCTTACTTTAGTTTTTGTTCTCATCATCAAACAAATTCCGAACCACAAACCAGTAAAGACAGACCAGTATGACCAGTACACAACAAGACTAGAAGAGATAATTCAACGAGGTTCAACTGTGCAAATTGTGTTTAGTATTTATCTGCAAACATGGACGAGCAATCTGCGTAAAACTAGTTCATCAGATTTAAATCCAACCTTCTGAGGAACATTTGTTACCTTGTTGTGTTTCTGGTCTATTTGAGACTGGGAACTGCCATCTTACTGGTTTATCTGCTCAGTTTGCTGGAAGCAGAGCAGCTTTCAGACCGGTTAAGTGCCTCTGCTGAAGATCGGGGAACCGCAGCTGCTGACGTGGTGCGAAACATTCATCTTAACGGCTGGAGTAACTGTGAAATCATAAAGAAAAAGTCCTGCTGGAGGCTAAAGAAACAGCTTTATCACTGAGAATTGAATGAGAGCACTGATTCAACAAGCGACCACATCAGCTGGATCAGCCGAATGTGTCCGTACTCACCAGACGTCTGGGAGACTCTGACCCTATAATACAGGTGAATTCTGTTTGTTTCCCTCATTATAAGAAAGTTATGAGATGTGAATGAGATTTATAGAGCAAATTTCTGAACCTTTAGTATAACCTTTACGTTATGTTTCCCCGTGTGGTATCACATAGTTGTCCTGCGTGTCATTTTAAATTTGTTCAAATTTGATTGTTTTGGTCTTAATATATAATAAATAAATATATATATATATTTAAAGCTTCTATTAAATTCTTATAAATCAAGGTACGAACTCTTTACAAGTTTTAAGAGTTTGTGTGCTAGTAATAATTTTTAGCTAACAGCAGGTGTAAGTCCAGCTAAAACCACAAATAGTTGTTTTTAGATTTTTATATTTTTGTTTGTCTACATATTAAACAAACTACATCACGATAACTTTATGTTTTAGGCATATTTTTGAACTTTGGCTAGCAGTTTCCCCCTGCTTCCAGTCCTTATGCTAAGCTAGGCTAACTACATCCTGACTCCTTACACAGACATGAGATTGATCTCATCTAACTGAACTCACCGTTTAGGTTAAAATGTTTCGCAGCTGCAGTTCCCTCTACAAACACAACATTCATACTGACCTCACACAATGCTGAAAAAATGACATTTTCAAGCCTTTAAAACACATGAGTGTAAAAATATAAAGTACCTGTTTATATATATATATCTATATATATATATATTTATATATATAATTCTATATAGAAATGAATATTCTTTGTTCGGTCTTTGTGGGAATTGGAAGCCATATTTGGTTCCCAATGTCACAAAAGACGTAAAAACAAAAAACAACAGGGAACCTTTTTTTTCTTCCATCTGTTGAGACAAAGTTCGTTTTCTCCTGCATCTGGAAATCGGAGACGAGACAAACAACAACAACAAAAAAACAACGTAAAAATCACAGCAGCCTCCGATTCCCTGCCTCCTCGAGTCCTTGCTGTCTCGCTGTGAGGAGGACGGGGGCCTGCGACGCCTCAGCCCACAGCTTTGTGTTTCCCGCCGCAGCAGTGGCAGGCTACGCCGCAGCGGTAGCACGCCCTGAGGGGGGCGTAGCAGCACATGCAGGGCGCCAGCAGAGACAGGCCCACCAGCGCCGCCCAGCGCAGGCAGAAGCGCTCGTCACTGGTGTCACAGGAGCACGGGTCCGAGTAATCCCCCTCCGGGTCCGACATGCAGTGATACAGCAGGCTGTCCGCGCACCACATGAAGCTGACCCGCCTGATGCAGGTCTGAATGGGGTCAGGTGCTTCCTGGCAGCGGCCCCGCCCGTTGTCCTCATGGTTGAACATGTCCTGACAGTAAACGCAGCGCGAGCGCTCACCGTCCTCCTTCCGCCTCTTGCCTTTGGGCTGCAGGGCTCGCGGCTGCACCGTCACCACCGCTCTATGGCCGCTGCCCAGCTCCAGGCAACTGGGTTTGCCATCACAGACTCGCTGCACGTCGCAGCTCAGCGGGTACGGGTAGCTGTAGTCGTGTTTGGGCGGCTCGCTCTTTGCAAAATGTACGTAGGCGTCGAGGTTGTCGGACTGGGTGAGTTTGTCACGTGTGGAGTTGGCGTGGCGGTAGTCTTCGTAGCCGGTGAGCCAGGTGCGCTCGCGGGGGTTGATGCGTACGATTTCTTCCTCCTCCACCTGGAAGCTGACGTGACGAGGGAACATGTGCACCGCCTGCAGGGACACAGAGGAGATGGAAACACAGAGGTCAGCAGAAACAAGGGAACACAGCCGCCAGTTGAGTTCATTGAAACTGAAAGGGTTTTTCTAAGGGTGGGTCCCCATTTTGTTTATCACGTGCACATGAGGACACACATACAGAAATACACAGTGCTGCCAGAGGTCTCTTACTGTTCCACTGATCAACAGGTGGCGGTAATGAGGTAATGTAAGAAGAAGACTGTTAGCAAGTAAACACGGATGTAAACGAATGCTAGAATTAAAATATTAAAAAAATCAGCTTTGCAAACGTTTTATGGAGACGGAAATGCATTTAACACTGTGTTTGGATGAGTGACACTGAAAGAAAACTCCACCTTTAAGTCAAATCGTTTAACCATTTTCACAGGACATTTGGTACCTGATGATGAAGCAGTATTTTATAATTTTCTGATAACTTCACCAACTCTTTTACCGTCTGCAATCTACCTGCTAAAGGAGTCACATTGACTTAGATCTTGAGCCATTTGGAGTCTCTACTCACCTGGTCCAGGAAGTAGTGATCGGGGGGTCGGTGCTGCTCGTAAAAATGTCCCAGGATGCAGTGGTGCCGACGGGACTCACAGAAGTTGGGCGGGGCCAGCGTGTGCATCGCTGGCTCTCTCTTCTGGGACGAGTTGGATGAGCTGTCGGTGGCCGTCTGGAGGATGAGGACAGAGAAGAGAGGACAGTGTGAGCAACCTGGAGGAAGGTTAAAGGGTCATTCTGTGAAGATGTGACGTAGAAGATGTTAAAACTTCCATTTTTTATGACCACTGAAAGGCTGTCTCGCCCATGTTGGCTTAAAAGTTGAACATCTACAATTCCATGACATCTGGGCGATCTCCATCTCTTGAGGAACAGCATGTGCTCTGATTAAAAGCTCCAGAACAATTATTAAATTAGTTAATTAGTTAGTTAAACAGTAGCGAACTAGCTAACTAATTATAATGTTTTGCTAACATTATCTAACTTAACATGTGACAATATTGGTTTTATTTTTTAACCGTATACAAATTGTGCTTGTGTTTTGAACATTAGCCTAGCACGTAGCATATCTAAGTACAGGAAAGGAGGCAGTTGGCCGAGGCTCGCTCAACTGTTACTGGCACAGAGCATTTCATGGAAATAATAAATTACAACTTTTGTCTTGTTTCTTTCAGCTTCTTTTCTTTCAGCATGTAGCATATCAGAAGATCTCGGTTCCTCTCTGAAACCACCTGAGCTTCACTTCAATGTGTTCTGACCCTCCACCAGACTTCTGTGTGCAATTAGACAAAAAACAAGGGGGGGAAGTAAGAAAAACCTCCAGAACCAAAGCAGCGTGGCAGAAACGTCTCTGAAGTCTTTGTGTTTTTATTGGGTCTGCGCTAAATGAATCCCAGCCCGGCCTTGCGGCCTGCGGCCCTGCGAGCGCTCTGCGCAGTGTGTCGGGTTGCGTCATCCTCAGGGTTGACACAAGCCACAGCTTTCATGTGGATCACTCGGATCACACAAGAAGACTTTTTCAAACACCAGAAACTTGAGGAACTGGAGAACCTGCCGAGAACAAACAGCTTTCACACATTTCTAGGTGCAGCTGTGCAGTTTTCAGGAAAAAGCTGTCATTATTTCTGACTGTTTTGCCTATGAAATCCCATTAATTCCTCGTGCAATGTGGGCATCTTCAAGGCCTAACAAACATGGTGAATACATTTTGCGCCCTTATAAAAGATTTGCTGGGGTCTTGCATTGTTTACAGGCTTTTCGTCTCCTCTTTTATTGGTGCCCTGATGCTCCCAACTATGTGGAATTGTATGACGACAAGTGTATTTAAACACTTCTACCTTCAGACAAGCTCAGCTACTTTGACTTGTGTTGCAGTTAATGTCCAGAAAGTAGAACCATGTCCTATTTTCTTCTACTGTGTTGTGTTGCAGCTACCCAATTGTGGGCCACCCTGAATCAAAACAGTGCTTTTAGCCATACTAATGGCATTGCTCTATTGATGTGGGTCAGTCCACCACTTTAGTCTAAACTGAAATATCTCACCAAATATTGGATTGGATTAGATTTTGGTACAGCTATCCATCGTGCCCGGAGGATGAATCCTACAGACGTTAGTGATGCCCTGGCTTTTCCTCTAGCGCCACCATGAGGTTGACTCTTTCAGATAGAGATGGATAGCCTTTTCATTCAGTGCGTACATACATTTATCTTTGTGAAATTATAAAGCACCATGTTTATTCCCAATTTGAGCAACAGGTGTTGAGATTTTTTATCTCCTCAAAAGTTTTAGATAGACCACAACTGCTCCTTAGTTGGGCAAAAACAGTACCAAATTTCTAACTCATTGACAGTCATGTGAAGTCACAGGCTGTTGCATGCCATATGTATACAACCTTGACATACTACCAAGTCAACGTCGCATTGAAGTTTGACTCTCTTTCTCGTACATCTGTCGCAGTCCGTAGCCAGATATTTGAAGTAAAAAAAAACCTGCAGTTTGGAACATAGTGTGAACCTATCATGTCACCCATCGGTTTGTCGAGAACTGTTTTTAAGCTTTGAGTTTGGCGTTATGGTCGTCACCATGACAGTTTGTCTGAGCCAGCGGCAAGTTGAGCTTCTCTCATTGGCTGCACAGTTTCAACTCGTCCGTATCGCGCTTGCCTGCTCACACAGGATCTGGTATTCCAGAGAAACAGTAAAATGTGTTTGTGAACAGATTTGAGGAGAGAAATAGTCAACAACAGAATCTGGATCCATATATGATCAGCACTGCCTAGTTTGACAGTTTGATCTGAGTTTGGTGAGTTGAGCTGGACGGACTTACTGAGAATGAGCTGTCAATCACAAGGTAGCCCCGCCCTAAAGCATCCCCTGCTTTATGGTCTGTTTTACTCTAAATGGGACCATCAGTTACTAAATGAACATCATGCTGTATGGAAGAAGACTGAAACTAGAGACTGAGACCAGAAACTCATCAGGTTTACTGAGCTCATATATCAACTGAGAAGTGGACTCATTTCTCCATAAGACTAATTGGTAACAGTGTTTTATTGCAATACTAGTCCAAAACATCAGTTCTTGCTCACTTCTATCGTGTTTGCAGTTTGTTGATCCCTCTCGGCCGCTGTAGTACTGGAACATGGTTGAAGATCATAGCTTTGTGTATAAGCATATATACTATAGCATGGTATTGATAAAACCCCAGAATAATTTCATTTTAAACGGTTGTGTAGCTTAACAAATTCTGAAATATTCAACCTGTGCTCAAATGTTGTCACATTTCTGTAGTTCAGGGCTCAAAATCTCCAAAGTTACATAACTACATCATTTATAATCCTGTTGTTTTCCTAAAAACCTCCGACAACCAGAATCTGGATGAACTGGTGGAATGTGTTTGTCCAGATCTACTCCAGATCTACTTTGTTATTCAGAGCCTCCAGAGGAAGCACTGCATCATGAGGGGGAGGATTTTATTCACCCCTGACGGATTTTGATCTACATCCTCATTGTCCTCCGAGTCGAACTCCTCTTCCTCCTCCTCAGAGAGACTTCAGAGGTGTAGACAGGACGGATGGGAATGATCTGCAGCCGGGGCGGTGCAGCCACGTTCCCCTCAGTCAGCCCGGCTTTCCACTAAATGAGGCCAGCTATGTAAACAGGCGGCTCAGTGACGGATTACTGACAGGTCAGACTCTCTCCTCCGGCACTGGACATCCTGCGGAAACCATACACCCTGTTTCTTTGAAGCCGCTGGAAATAAGGAAGCATTTTACTGGAAAGAGAAGCAGAGAGCAAGAGCCGGTCCCTTCGTCAGACTGAGGATGGAGATCTGTTGATGCACTGTGTACAGTATATTCATGGGTTTGTTAGAGAGTAAAGAGCAGGGAGGACAGACAGTAAAGACAGATGTTATACAGTATCAGACCAGTCTACAAATTACACTGTGGCTTTCAGGGAGCCCTGTTTTTAGGGGGGTGGACCATATAGATGCATACACAATACACACAGAATATTTAACCTGGAACAAAATGATCCATTATTATTATTATTATTGTTTTTTATCATTACACACCTTCCAGACATCAAGACCGGTGCATATCACGCATAGACGTAATAACATGAAACAGACAAGAGAGGGAGACTCCTCACGTCAGTTCGCTTTGCACAGAAACAAAAGGTAGAAACGTCCTCCAGAGAAACCAAACACAAGTTTCTGTACTTGAGTAAAAAATGTGTGTACTTTTGCCACCTTTGCACACGCACATTAACAAGTGCTTCACTATTTCACAAACCTACCGCATCTATATTAGCAGAGGTGGTTGGTGTATTTTTCAGTCCCTCCAGGATTACGAAGGCCTCCTGATTTCACAGAAAGCTTTTCCAAAAAATTACGATGTTTTTAGGTACTTTTATACAATTACATTCTGTGATAAAGTGAAAATAGCTAAAACTTTTTGTATAATTAATTAAAAATCGAAGGCAAGACTCAAACATTCCTATAAGGCTGGGTCATGCCTATCCACTCAGAGATGTTCACGTGGCTGTTTCTTTAACGTGTACGAACGTGGTCGTTTTCCTCATGTCTCGTCTCAGACAAACTCCTAAGAGAAAGACAGTGAGGTGTATATGTGAAAACCCCAAACAGGACAGCGACGCATGTCCGGTCAAAGCACCACAGGATACCAAACTCTTCCTGTCCGTCAACCTTCCTGTCTAACACCCCATGAAGCACACACGTAGCAAACAAAAGCAGCATCTCCTGTCTGAACCCTGAACTCAGCTCTTCCCTGCTCCCTATCTTCAAACATAAATGCTCCTGACACAAATGAAAGCTTGATAAGGAAGTTTCTATCCAGGAATGTGAATTATGATGCATTTGAAAATGACAGCTCCATATATATCCTCTACATGTCAACAACATACAGAAGGAATGAAAACGGCACTCAGAACTCGACCGTATCCTCATTGTCAGTGTTTTAACAGCTGGAGGAAGTTTTCTCACCGTGAAGACGTCATCGTCGCCGAGCTCCGCCTCGTTCTGCAGTGTAGATGAGGACGTGGTCGAACCTGGAGAACACACAGGAGGATCAGTACGATGGGAACCTTTTTATTTCACCAGCTGCTTTCACTACAGTTGGGACGCAGCAGTTTGCTGTACAAGGCCACAGTGGCTCTAATCATGGTCCAGGTCTGGGTTTGGCTATTTTCAAGTGTAGTGTAGCCAATGTGTTGCTGGCCAGCTAACAGTCACTAAAGGATGAAAGAAATAAAGCAAAAATATGGCTTTGGGTTGTGTCTTAAATTTACCAGTACCAGCCCAGTTCAGTTGGTCCAGGTCTTAAAGATGCAGGTCTGGGTTTAGATCTCAGTTTAGACCTCATATCAAAAGCATCCTTCACAAGAAGGTGGTCTACTTAAAGGACATAAGCTTCTTTACTGTCTTACTTAAGCATTCAGTTTCATCAGTTCTACACAGATAGGACGTGTTTAGCGTAGCTTAGCACAAAGACTGGAAGCAAGAAGGAAACTGTTAGCCTAGACTTTGACTACAGTAACAAATAAGGGTACTTATGTGGCCAGAAATCAGAACTAAAAGTACCTGTGAGTACTGGCCCATTTCAGGCCCGGTACTGGACTAATCAGCGTCATATGAGGAACTACAGGCAGCTACGAGCTGAGCTATGGCCGTGGTTTATTGGTGTATTCAATTTGAACTGGGAAGTAGGAGTCCTCTGTGGTTTCCGATGTTTGACTACGTTATGGTCAGTTGATCCGACTGGTTGAAGTTTGATAGATGGTCCATCCAATCACCTGGCTAGGAGTTTTTGAAAAGCCCTTTTCCAAACAGACGACTTGACTTCCCAGATGGGTCTGAGTAACAAACCACCTGATGCAGTCAGATATATCAGGTGTATATGACATAAACAATTATTTGGCTATTTTGTAATTAAATACGCTTGACTGCCTGTTCCTCTGTGAGCACTGAGATTACTGATCAAGTTCTGTAGTTTGCAGTAGTGTCACTTAAATAAAGTGTGTGGGTTCTTAGTCGCTCAGTTGTGAAGCTACAGTTAAGTGTGTGACCAGTGCGTACCTTCTGTCAGGTCCTCGAGGGCCTTCCTCACCCCGCGGTCGAAAGCCCTGGCGTCGGCCGGACTCTGGAAGGTCAGACCACACTTTCTGTTGTCCACCTTCCAGTGGTGGAACGTCGGCGTGGCCTTCGTGTAGACCAGATCCTTCTTTAAGAAACACTCCAGAATCACCTGGGCACAAGTCAAACAAACAAGATTAGACGACCTGAATAATAAACGCGTAGTTCAAAAGAAAGTGAACGCAACTCGACCGGGCGCTTCTAACAAATATGTGTAATATGTTCACAAATTCTGTTCACACAGTATTTTTTTTCAGCATCTAACCACCACACAGAAACATCAAGCGAGGTCGAATGAAGACACTCAATGTGGTTTTATCACAGTGAAGTCTTTGACATGTTTACATCCACATGGCAGAACTGGTCTGACCCATACACTCTGCCCAAATACAGCAATGAACTACGGTCCAGAGGCGCTCCAGATCTGGTAGCCACATATGGCCCATGACATATCCATATCTACATATATATATATATATATATACAGACTAGTTTCATCAGTTTTTTGGCAGAATTTTCTCATTTAACTATTTTTCTAAACATAACTGCCCATGCAGTGCTGTCAAGGGAGGAAAGTGAGACAGTTGGCTGAGATGTGGTTATTTCATGGGCCATAAGTAGCTACCAGATCTGGACCACCTGCTGACTGTTATTCATTGCTGTATCTGGGCTGAATTTAAGAGGGTTGTATGGGCGACACTGGGCCAGACCAATTCCTTCCTAAGTCCCACTCCTTGTTTCTCTGTGCTCCAGTAAGAGTTGATCAAGCCTTGATCAGAACCTTGGTCAACTTCCTCCTTTCCTGTATATGCTATCTGCTAGGCTATGTTGAAAAGACCACATTTGGAAGATGGTTAGAAGATTTCATTTATTATTAGCTAGCTTGTTCTGATAGGTAATGTTAGCAAAATGGAAACTAATTACCATGCTAATAATTCAAATAGATTAGCTAGCTAGTTAGCTAGTGCTAAAATTAAGATGTGACTGCTGTTTATGTCAATGTATCTTCAAAATGTGGTTTTATTTTCAGCATAGACAATGCTAGCAGATAGCATATCTAAGTACAGGAAAGGAGGAAGTAGGCCGGAAGGACTTAGGAAGGATCAGTTTTTCTCTGTAGGGATCAGTTACTACAGAGCAGAAAGAAAAAAGCCATGTAGAGAAACTGTTTGATCATCAGGTGGTTTCAGGGAAATGAAGTGCAGAAACATGACAGCGAGCTCAGTAGACTCAGTAAGAGAAAACATCTCATTATCTGTATTCCCATAAAATGCTGCTGGACCGACCTGTTTGTCTTTGAGGCGTTCTCCGTGGATGAGGAAGGTGTTGCGTCCCAGCAGTTCGGTCGGCAGCAGCCTGCACACGCCCACTCTGCTCAGGCAGCCGTCCTGCGCCAACCAGCCGCCACTCGAATCGTCTCTGGTCATCACCACCGCTTTGACGCGCACAATGTAGCTGTCACTGCAACGCGCAAGAGAAGCAGTTAGCAAGACGGCCAGCTGAGGGAACCAAAACACATTTTCCCAAGAATTTACTTTTTGCTATTTTGAAAACAAATAAAATCGATATGAATAATGACTTTCACCATCAGATACTCTGCGACGAAGAGAAAGCTCTAAATGCCGCCATAGCAAAGAGATCCAGACACAAAATGTTTAGAAAGGTTCAAACACACTCCAGGGTTGATGTTACCTACATGAAGCTTTCACTGTGCATCTATAGTAACAAGTAATAAGTACACAACCTGTTGAATGATGCAGGATGTAAGGATTGTATGTATGGAGTCATGGTTCGGTCCATGCTGCCGCACAAAGGCAACACAAAATGTAGACTGATGCAGAACTCACAAGTGTGAGATATTTGTTTTTAGCTTTTAGCAACGTGTGCTGAGGTTAGCACACAAAGCTGATCGGTGTGCAAGTTTTTATTTATTTACACAATAATCCAGAGCAAAATACATACATATAGAAGACAGTATTTACAATACAAGAGAGGAAGGAAGCCAGTCCCCTATTTTAGCTAAATAAAAATTTACAAAATGACATTATTACACAACAAAAACAAAACAAATCAAAGAAAATCAGTAGGAACTCCCACACTTTACCAACCAGTGGTGTAACTGGCCCAGATTTGCTGCAGTCCAGCCTAAATATGTTGATTTTCACAGTGTGTTATATTTTATATATTTTTTTATTTTTTTATTTTATAGGATCTTAAGACATTTCTTTTTAGCAAAGCTTTTGGTCCCTTTTAGAGTAGTTTTTATTGTATTTTTTTTTTCATTCTTTTTCTCCTTTTTCTTATTTTTTTTAAAAACACTGCTCATCTTTTTTTTGTTTTCAACCTGTAGCATTTTGAGATCTTCTGATGAAAAGGGCATTATAAATAAAATGTATTATTATTATTTATTATATATTATACGTTTATCAAGTTTCTTAATGTAAAAACCTAATCTGCAAAGTAACTCGTAACTACGGCTCTCAAATAAACGTAGTGCAGTAAAAGGTTTGCCTCCGAGATGTAGAGGAGTTCAAGTATAAAGTAGTATATAATGGAAATACTCAAGTTAAGTGCCTCAAATTTGTACTTATGCACACTACCTGAGTAAATGTATTTAGTTACTTTCCACCACTGGAAATAGGCAGTGCCTGAAATGGAATAAAATGACGCCTGAGTAACTGTGTCACTATGTAAACACAAAGCTAGCTTAATGCTAAAGAAACAGCGCTGATAACGTCCTTGTTGAAATGGATAAAAATACCAAACGTTAAGTTGTGGTTAGGGTCGTGCTGAATGAAGGCAGTGGCACCTTGATTGGTCCAATTCAGGCACTGGAAATAGGACTCCTGTGGTGACTCATTGACATCTCTCTAGTGGCTGAATAATGACAATTAGAAAGGCGTCACGAGAGGGAAATGAGAGGGAAACGAGAACCATAGACTGCATAAAACGTAGTCTCCATGATGTCACCTCCAGGTTGTGAAGCTCAGTGTGGCTCCCGGTTAATCCCACAATGGACAAAGAGGTGGAGCTGAATGAAGACTTACTGAAACCAGCCGCCTGTGACAGCAATTTTAATATAGGGCCTTATGGAGATTGACTCACTGATGGAGCCAGCCTCCAGTGGACATTAGAGGAACTGCAGGTTTTGTTCCTTCTTGTTCATCTGCAGCCAGGAAGGGTTGCTGCACGATGAGAACTCGTAACACCGCCAGCATTTGCAGCCGGGTTGGCCTCGTCCTTCTCGTCGCCTCTGGAGCGAGTCATCACTGAACATAGCATTACTCACCTGTGATCTCTCTCTCTCTCACACACACACACACACACACACACACAGAGACCCCAAACAGACCCTGTGCATCGTCCGGTCTGAGCCGCCAGCAGACTCAATCTTCACATTCAGAAAAACATGGAAGCATGAAACACGGCAGCGTCGAGGCAAAATACAAAAAGAAGAAAATACGAAGGTTGGGATTAAAAATAAAAAATACTCTCTCTCTCTTCGTCTTGCCTTTTGTGCTCCGACATCTCTCCTACATCCTGTTTCCACGGTCACAGTGTCACGGCGGTCTCCGTTGACGACAGGTTGTCGAGCTGTGCTGCTGCATGCCGCCGACGCCACATCCTAACGGGCCGGAGAGAGGTGGGAGAGACGCTGCCTGCCTCGTCTCCAGCCTCACACACACACACACACACACTGCTTTCCTCCGCCGTGTGATTCAGCCTGCCTGTCAAACAGATGGCGCTTGTGTGTGTGTCTGTGTGTGTGTGTGTGTGTGTGTGTGTGTCTAGCATGAGTCATCACTGCATTTGCCGGCAGCGTGCAATGACACACACACACGAACACACACACACATACACACAGGAGGGACTATATACTGGATTTTCGTTCCAAAATGAGAGATCCTCCATTTGCAAACAGTGACACCTTCACTTACAAAATGACTGATGATGTGAAATGAAGCATTTACAGTTTTCTGTCACAGACCTGCAGTCAGTTTTTGGTCAATCTGTTGGTTCATCTCTGCAACTACTGGCCATGAAATCAAAGGACGATCCACTTTATTTCTACTCGTTAAGGGCCCCTAATAATCGACTTACTCATTAGTTGATGTGAAGAGTCTGATAGTCGCAGAAAAATAAAAACTACATAAAAGCTGCTTTGTCACCAGGACGAAAGTATCACAGGATTGTTGCAATACGGACCTTTTCTCTTGTAACACAGGGAGTCACTTATTAGCATTCCTAATAGCTGTCAGTACCTGCAGAAACCTGCTTTGAAGAATCATCTTACCCTACCAACAGCCGAGCTTCATATAAAATATGCATCCAGGTTTACATAATCTGAGTGAGGAACTAAAATTTTAACTTTCCAGGATAATATGGTCTATGTTCGAGATATTTGGTTATTTTAACGAACTTCCAGGTGTTTCCATGACTAGAAAACTAGTCAGGGTTCCCACTCTTTAAGAAATCCTTTTCCAGGCGTCTTCTTGACAGTAGAGGACAGCACTTCCCCACAAACAGTCGCATAATTTACCGGGAGCCCTCGTAGGTGGTCAGTGTTTATTGGACACTAGTTCAAATCAAGTAGAATTGATTTTATTGTTGTACGTACTGTTAACATCACTGTGCATGTATTTATTATATTACACGCCTCGTTTCTGGTAACACAGATTTAAGTAGGCGTTCTCAATGAGATTTCTAAGATTAGTTCTAGGATATTTATTTTAATCAATTATCAGGTGTTTCCATGACTGGGAAACTAGTCTCTAAATTTCCAGGTTTTCAAGGACACATTAATTATATGATAATTTAGGCTGTTGCTGCTTTGATTGACAGGTGGGTGCCGTCACAGCTGGCGGAATCAGGACTGCCAAGATGGTGAGACGGCCAAAGCCGACCCCACTGGGCTGGGTCAGTCCAGGGTTTTTTAATCATTTCCCACCTGTGACGTAACATTTCTATGTCCTGAAATTGTCATTATTCAGCCACTAGAGCTATGTCAGTAAATCTCTGTTACCACCGGAGTCCTTTTTCCAGAAAAGGTACTTGTACTTTATCTATTTTTACATTTATTTTTTACATTTTATGTATATTTGTATATGTTTTTATAGTTCAACTGCACTACATCTCAGAGGAGATAAAGAGAAATTCAGTTTGTGTTGAAACAGAGAAAATCCTCACACTGGGGAAACTGGAGGAACCATAGGCTGACATTCTTGATAAATTTATCAATTAAGTTACTATTAAGTTATTTATTAATTGTTTGTTGTATAATGTAGTCCAGTGACTACAAACCTGTGGGTCACCAAAGCTTCAACAGGCCTACATCTCAGCATTTGGTTCACTTTAGTGAAGAAAGGTAATGTTAAAGTAATGCAAATTGAGTTCACTGTTGTGCAGTTTTGAATATAATATAAAATATCTATAAAATATGTAACTGAGTCAGTTTACTGAATGATAGAAAAGGGGTCCCTTATGGGAAAAGGTTGGGAACCACTGATATAACCGACTTTAATAAGTGTATCATAAAAAATGCAATAAGGACGTTCCAGTCAGCAGCCATACATTTACCCGAATGACATCCTATCTCTGGCAATGTGCGTGTGCGTTATATAATATCACAGTACACACACACACAGACAGTGGATAAGAGCTGTCCTCCCACTAACATTCAACCTACATTTTCTAACCTGGAAAGACCTTCAGGGGGATGTGTGTGTGAGAGTGTGTGTTTGCCAGGTGTCTCAGTGCTGTCAGGCTCATAAAGAGAAGGTCAGAGGTTTATAATGTCCGACGCCCACCTCCACCCGGGCAGGTGTGGTGATGTCATCTGTCCATCTCCTCATGTTTTTCTCTCATAGTTCATCAGAAGTGACTCAGACATCATTTACACAACTCCAGTTACCATCTTCTTTTCTCTGAAACAAATACTTGGAGCTGGAGCTGGTTTCATGACACAGAGGTTGGTGTTCTCACCACAATGGGAGATGCAAGTATTATTATCATATATGTATAATAAGTCAAAGTCTTGTCAGAGCCTCACGGTGACTCAGGGATCAATTTCTGGCAGTAAAAAATTACTTCAGTTTCAATATTCTGACATCCAGCCTCAATAATGAAAGCTGCCATTAGCACAGGGTTTAAGAGATATTTTCACTTGTTCATGTATTATTATTCTGTTGTGGTTAAGTATGAAAAATATGGTAAATTTTAACGATAAACGCAGAGTTTAAATAACATTTGAGCAAGCTTGGTAGCCAGTAAAACCTCAGTCAACTTTTCTCCTTTCCAATACTTAGATATGCTAATTTTAAAATGTAAATTAGATACATCTTCAAAATGTGGTTGTCTCTTCAACATACACTGAACAAAATTATAAATACAAGACTTTTGTTTTTACCCCCATTCATCATGAGCTGAACTAAAAGATCTAAGACTTTCTCTATGTACACAAAAGGCCCATTTCTCTCAAATATTGTTCACAAATCTGTCAAAATCTGTGTTAGTGAGCACTTCTCCTTTGCCGAGATAATCCATCCACCTCACAGGTGTGGCATATCAAGATGCTGATCAGACAGCCTGGGTATTGCACAGGTGAGCCTTAGGCTGGCCACAATAAAAGACCATTCGAAAATATGCAGTTTTATCACACAGCACAATGTCACAGATGTCGCAGGTTTTGAGGGAGCGTGCAATTGGCATGCTGACTGCTCATGATGAATGGGGGCAAAAACAAAAGTGCTGCGTTTATAATTTTGTTCAGTGTAGATTAGCCTAGCACGTAGCCTATCGAAGTACAGCTAAGGAGGAAGGTGACTGAGGCTTGTTCAACTGTTACTGGAGCACAGAGCAAAAGAGGGGCGGGGCTTAGGAAGGGTTAATTGATTTTGAACATAAATGATAACAACCACGCCCATGTTTGGGTGAAACTAACATTGTAAAAGTGTTGAGTGACACCGTTCCTAAAAGCTGCTGCGTCACATTTTATACGTCAAACAACATAAACGTTATTCTTTATGTTCTCAAAGAAGAAAGGACTGTAAAAGAAGAGATCTGTGACTTTAGGATGAAAATGACGGACCCGGACAGTCAATATGTGTCTGTCGGTGTCCAACTCTTCTTCACAGGTTAGTTAATGATGTTACTGAGTCAGTGTGAGCAAATTGTGTCTGTAGATTGAAGAGAATCAGAAAAGAATCTCAGTGATGGTGGAAATAAAGGTTTTACTTCCTTAAAACAGCCATTTTTTGAATGGAGTTTGGTTTGACAGTGTGGAGGGGATTTGCAACAATTCCCATAAACTGAGCTAACCTACCTTCTAATAATGAACCTTCAGTAAACAGCAGAAAGTTACAGGAAGTGGAGATAAAACCCACCTGTATACCAACACACAGACATAATTTAAAGCAAGCTTAAAATGAAAATAATCATAGCTTTTTCCACCACAGCGACACACATCTAGCAGAGAGTACACTGTGCAAAAGGTGGGCAAAGGCAAACTACTTGACACAAAGACCATCCAAAAACCACTGCACATTCTACTGAGTTGTTCTAAAACAGCAGGTTAGTCGACCCAGAACACATCAGCAACAAAGCAGAGGTCACACTAAGAGAGAGAGCATGAAACAGCAGAGGTCACACAAAGAGAGAGAACATAAAACCGCAGAGGTCACACAAAGAGAGAGAGAGAGCATGAAACAGCAGAGGTCACATAAAGAGAGAGAGAGAGAGAGAGAGAGAGAGCATGAAACAAGTCAGCACAGTTTCCACAATAATTAAAAATAATTTTTCAATCTGCTGGTTGTTTATTTTTTAAAAGTTACCCAACACATGAAAACAAATCCATCCATAATTTCCCAATTTAACAAACTAATTCAGTTTACTAATTTTACACTGTAAAAAATAACAGGAAAGGTTGAGCTCATGTAAGAGACGCAGTGAAGTTTCTCCACTGATCTCAGTACAGTAAAACCCTAATTAGCCTATGATGAACACCAAGATGTGGGTATAGCGGATCTGCTACTGAACTCAGATCAGTGGGATATTGACGGCACTATAATCATAACATTTCAGCCCTATAATAGTGGTGCTTATGCCAGGAACTAAATTTGTTCCGTGGTTCCTCCGGTCTGAATGCAGGTGAGGTTCCCGAGTCCCCAAAAAAACAGTTTACTTGCTTCCTGCAGTGGAAACAAAATACACATAGTTGGACATCCCTGCCCTCAAACAGCACCGTCTTCAGAGGACACAGTAATGAAACGGCTGCTTAGAGCACTTAAACAAACAGCATGACACACACACACACACACACACACACTTTCTGTGGGAGCTGACCAGAGATTCAGATAATAGCCTCTGGTGGTCTGTTTGCTCCATCATCATGAAAGAACGCATACACAGTACATAACTACACACAATGCTCCCACAGGAACACAGGTGTTGTCAACAATCATACACACACACACACACACACACACACCTACACACACACACAGTCCATCCGGGCTCATGACATCATCATCATCATCAGCGTAGAAAATGTTGTTTCTCGGAGGTCTGGATCAGCAGAGAGCTGCAGCAGATGGCGTTCAGCTCGCTCTCTGCCAAACTTCTCAATGACTTCCCTCCCTTGGTCGCCCCATCACAAAGACTGCCACTGTACTTTCACCAAGTCGACCGAAACAACAGCAACACGCCCTCGGTGACCTCCAGCTGGGTGATGTTTTCATGTTTTTCTTTTGTCACCGGATGTGTGAAACGTGAGCAGAGTCGATCCACAGGCCGTGCGGCACAACCGAGTCGACCCTAAAGGAAATCCATCTTCCATTAGTGGCGTCACGTTGCCAGATGGACGCCGGCCAATCGTCTACCGCTGTGACGGTGACACGATAACTCGACTTCAACACCCGCCCCGCCGTTCCAGGTGAAGGAGGAGTTCAGTTTGGTCATTGCACAGATCCACTGTTTGTTTGTCTTATTGTGTGATATGTTCGGATCCAGACTATTGTTGATTTTGATTGGATTCAGTGTTTTTGTGTCCCTGATGTTTGTTCGTTGTTATATTATTAGACAATTTACTTTTACTTTTTCACAGAAGTGAACCAAATTTAGACATATCAGCCTCCCGTATTACGTATTTTTTTTTGTTTATTTGACACTCCTAAAATCAAGAAGAGCTTGTGATCCCCTGTGAAGCTTTGGCAACCCTTAAAGGGGTTCCTGACCAGTCAATCTTGTGTTAAAAGCATTAAACTGTTTATGTGTACAAGTGAAACTTAAATAAGTCATTTATTTGTTTCTGATCACAGCTGAGAGAAGATCAGTGATAATATTGAATTATCGCAGTCCTCGTTACATAGTGACATGACATAACCTCCACATCTACGACCACCTCAGCTGGAGTCACTGGGCACCAGCAGCTCAGATGGAGGTCAGCACTGATATAAAATCAATGTTGTCCTGTGTGGGTGGGGCCACTGCTGCCTGCCGACCTTTCCTCAATGTCATTTTCAACCCCCTCCCCTCCCTCTGGCATTATCGACAGCTCTCTGTTGGCTGGTTTGGGGGCATCGGTTTGCCCGATCAATAGAAAACACCCCCACAAAAACACCTCTGGAGAGGAGCAGTGGAGAGTGTCAGTCCCTCACAGTCCCGTGAAAACCAACAGTCCTCCACCCAAAATAACAAAAACTACTGACAGGGTTCTCACTCTTTAAGAAATCATATTCCAGGACCTTCCTTCCTTGACAATAGAGGACAGCACAAACAGTCACATAATGCACCAGTAGGCCTTTTATCTCTAGTTGTATTCCTTATTTAATGATGCAGGTTAGTTATTTAGTTTTCTCTTATTTATAAAATATTTAAAATGTGTACATTGTTTTACTGATGATGAAGTTGTGAACATATATCTGTTCAAAATGGTCGCTTTACCTGTTAAAGCAGTAAGAAAGGAACGTTGCTCTCACAAAGTTGCATAAAGTTTGCCATGCATTTCTATTTGTCATCACAGATCATCTGAAAACTACTGTGGATGAATGACCTGTGCAGATAAATGAATATGAGGAATAAAGATACTGCTATTCAGCCATCACCAGTGAAGTGTGGCTGCACAGGCGAGAGAGGGAAAATCAGGACCTGATTCACCAGACATTGTCCAGACTTCACATGGTAAAAAACCTTGGTTCTGAAGGTTTTGATGGATGCAAAAGTGCTTCCCTACAGTTGCCAGCCGTGGATAATGTCCGCATTTCGTCTCCATCGCTCAAGAGGACCGAGATCAGGGTTTGATCTCCCTTTTTACAAACAACCAGAAAAAACATGCAGCTTTCAGATACAGAGTTGTAAGTTGATTACAGTTGCAAGGACTCAAAACCTGGAAGCAAAAACTGTCAAAGTATGATGTTCAGTTCCTTTGTGTTTTTAAAGGAACCGTGTGTAAGATTTAGTGACATCTAGCGCTGCAGTTGCAACTCCATCCTTCCCCCTCTCCTTCCAGGTATGAGGGAGAAGCTACAAATGCCCCTCTCTACAGCCAGTGTTTGGTTTGTCCTGTTTGGCTGTAGAAACATGGAGGTTCAACATGGTGGACCTGATGGAAGGAAGCTAAAACAGCTCATTCTAAGGTTCAATAATGATTTTCAGGTGATTAAACAAAACATACCTATGAATATTATAATTCATTTGTGACTATAGATCCTCCTCAGTGTTACACACTGGACCTTTCAGAACTTGCCGAGGGGGGTTGAGGAGTAGCTGGTTTGGTACACGTTCCACCAATCAGTAGGTTAGCTCAGCCTGTCTGCAGGCCCCGGGCAAAAAAACTAATGCTAAAGGTAAATCACACTGAGACTGCTATGGAAGGAGGGACAAAAATAGGATTTTGATAAGTGACCCCAGTGGAAATCACACCCTTTTTTCTATAGAACAGCCTCTCTCTGCAGCCTGGTGCACTTTGGGTAAACATTTCACAGGCTGAGCCTATTATCTGGCTGTACGCGGCCGTATGAGTCATGTTTACCTGCAGGGGTGTGCACAGCTCCGGGCTGTCGAGAGAAAAGGAAGCCTGCTTCGCCAGGTTACCTGCTGCCCACGACAAAGCTTTGCTGAGGACTCTGTGGGTGCATTCAAAGCCAATGTGTTCTGAGCGGTTTGTTCAAACTCGGCAGCTTTTCTTACAACCAAGCAACAGAATCTGGATACCTGAAGTCTGTGAGTCTATTCAGATAACGGTTCGCTGCTCATCTCTGCCTGCTGCCTCCTGAAAGCCATAATCATACCCAGCATTAGTAATAAAAGCAGTGATTAGAGCGGCAGAAGCGGTACAAATAGTTGCAGTGGTAGTATCACCGGTGGTGGTGGTGCTAGAACTGGTGGCAGTTTAGGGATGCCACAGGAAGACGAAGAACACCTGCCAACACCTTTTAGACGGTAACAAGTACAGCTACAGCGACAGCGCCGCCTCCGTTTGGCAAAATGACTCCATTTGGTTGAGGCGAGGGGTCGCACAGGAGGAAGAGGAGGACTCCTCCA
The DNA here is from genome assembly GCA_019097615.1 of Morone chrysops. Lineage (NCBI taxonomy): Eukaryota > Metazoa > Chordata > Actinopteri > Moronidae > Morone > Morone chrysops. The sequence goes on from JAGRRF010007494.1 coordinate 29,286,155, forward strand.
TAATACTGACTGATATCAATACAGAGTTTCAAAATGACCACAAGCCACAAAAACACAGCTGTGATAAATACGGAGTGGCGGTGCGACTCCGGTCTGTGCTGGGATTATAACTTGCACACACTGCGAGGACGCAGAAAGGCATTAAAACGTGAGGTAAAGAACTGAGGTTGAGACGAGTGGAAAGCAAACAGGCACTGATGGCGCAGCATCTGGAGTCATTTGGGGTTCAGGATCTGGCCCAAGGACACTTCCACATGCAGCGAGAGGCGCCGCGGGATCGAACTTCCAACCTTCTGATTGGAGGAGTAGTTGTTCCTTTTCATTTATCACTGGAAGGCCTCTGTTGTTGTCATTGTTTGTACTGTTTTGAATAAAGGAGTGCATGTTGGAAGATTTATTGTTTTGTTTTTGTTTTCTACCGGTCGTATCGAATTGGGTTTTCGAGAATCCTGGAATTTCGCTGGCATTGGTATCGACTACAACAGAAAGTCGATACCAACACAGAACAACAGGAGCTCATATGTACAATATTATCAGCGGCTGTGCTACTCAATACTTCTCAATAACAACGGTCCATACTCGTACAGCCGCACTATAACACCAGGGCCAATGGTTCTCCAGTGAATAATAATCTCCTTTTCTTACACTGGTGCCATATTGTGGAACTACGGAAGCCTACCAACTGGCAATAGTGGTTGCAAAGTTTAATTTGAAATGTTTCCCGTCCAAGTGTCGCTGTGGCCCTTTCATGTGTGACACCACTGACATCGGCCAAAGTTCCTGACGTGACTTTTTTCTCTGCTTGTTTCCTTCTTTTCCTTTGTAATGGTCGACTGATACGTACGGAAGCTCATTTCTGTGTGTGACGGGGAAAAACGATTCTGTTGAGTTATTAAAATTAGAAACTGACTTTGTATCTCAAACTAAGACTTTGTGATACTTATACTATAAGTTTCTCCTTAGAATACAGAATCATTTTTTCCCGTCACGTTGCCGATGTTTAGAGAGCAGAGCTGCCGACGGCTGTTTACAGCAAGATGAATGACTTTTACGCAAATTTGACCAATCGTTTGTTTCCTGCACAAAACCGTTGAGCCCTTGTTTCTAGTTTCAAATATGCAGACATGTTGAACGCGAATGTGTCACATTTATCCTCCAAACTGTGATTTTACTCTCACTGGAGCACACTGTCTGATATAATAATTCGAAATAATTCGAACCCAGAAAGAGCCTGCGAAGTCCTGGAGGGACTGATTATGGACCATAAACACCACATCCACTTCATGGATTGCATTTTATGGTCTCACCTCATCTGAAGCATTTTAAAATTTAAATTATTTCACTTTTCTGGGCCTCAACAAAGTCTTATGAGAGGGGATAAGACTTGGTTAAACTGGTCCCAACCTGTAGACTCCCTGATGGTGACTCACAGCACACAGTGGCCTCATTCTGAGGGGTCAGAGAGGCTGAGAGCCGCTGCTTCAGCCCGCTGGAGGACCACGGTCCTTTCCTGGTTGCCAGTGTTTTTATGAATGAAGGACAACATGGGAACATGGGAAATAAAGAGGTGTCCCCGCAGAAACCTCCTCTGTCCGCGCCGTCCATCACCTCCTCTCTCAGACCCCAACCCACCTCTCCCTGAGGAGGAAGAGGAAGGAGGATGAGCCCCCCATCACAACACATCAGCACCGATCCATGTGATCAATGCTCAAAGCTCAGCGGCGGCGCGCAGCTGGTCGGATCTCAATGATGGAGAGAGAGGGGTGTGGGGGGTATCACTGAGAGGTACAGGGGTGTAGGGTGGGGTGTGGGGGGTACTCACTCGTCTGGGCGCGTGTCCTCGCTCATTTTTTTCCGTTTCACCTCCGGTAACAATGAGCTCCCGCCGCGGCTGCACAGTGCGGTGTCTTCATGGTTCCTCGCCCGTCAGCGGCAGCAGCGGCCAGCGGCGGCAGGAGCGGCAGGAGCGGCAGCGGCGGATCCGGTTCTCTCGCGCTCTGAGTTCGGTTCTTGAATCCCGACGATGTATTCTCGGATCTCCTCCTCCAACACCTCCTCCTCTTCTTCTTCTCCTTTCACTCCTCAGTTACTGGAGCGCATCAGAAGAGACGCATCCGATCTCCTCCACCTCCTTCTCCTCCTCCTCCTCCTCCTCCTACGCCTTTTCTTCCTCTTCTTCGTCTTCCTCCTCCTCCTCCTCCTCCTCCGCCGCCTCCTCCTCTACCTCCTCCCCTGCCGGCCCGGGCTGGAATGTGGTGACCGAAAATGGTGCGCTGGTATCGGTGAGGATGGCCCCGGACGAGCCCCATCTCCTCCTTACTCCATGTTGGATTCAGTGCGCGCAGACAGAGCGGACTGAGGAAGAGGAGGAGGAGGAGGAGGAGGGGGTCGGGTGACGTCAGACCCGAAGGACTGCAGTGTCACGTGCTATTACCATATCCAAATATTAGTAATAATAAGAATAATAACGTAATGTGTCAGTGATGATATTACAGCGTTGTTACTACTAATATTACACTATTATAACACACTAGTATTATGAAAGTATTATTATATACTATTATATAATTGTGAGGATTATTATTCATGTGGATTAGTGGTTAGAGTGTCAGGAATGAAGCATTGATGTGAAGTAAAGCAGTAGAGTGAAGGAATAAAAGTGGTAACATTAGTTGTGGAAGTGGTAACTAATAATAATCATAGTAATATCAGCCTATAGTAGTGAAAGTAGTCGATAAAGTGGCACTAATATGACTTAGTAGTGGCACTATTACCCCACCATACTACTACTGCGCCTGAGTACCCTGAGGAGCAGTTTATTGTACTTTATACTTCTGGAGTGATACTACAGTTAACAGTTAAACATCAATCCCATAATCCAATAATATAGTTTAACACTGTGAAAGGTCAGCTCAGCATACTGACTACTTCTGTTCTGCACACTTTTAATAAACTGACGAGCACTTGCCAACTCTTCTTCAAAATAAAAGCACCTGTTTATAATCCGGTTGTCATCCACATTTAATAAAGCTCTGTGTTTGAGCGACACCTGGTGGTCAAACAACGCCACTGCAGCTGAGTCTCCACATCTGCTCCACAGCTGGTCGGACTACAACAATGTGCAGTGTTTGGTGTTGATTTAGTGAAGAAATGGTGGATGTAGATTGTGTGTGTTTGTCCATTGCAGAAATAAACTTCGCTGAGCTTCAGGAGCTCGTTAAAAACTGATATACCGCTCGGGGCTGTCTGACAACAAGTTTGGCTTTTTGAGGCTGGTTATGATCATTTTTCGACTAAATATCATAAATTATACCAATACCGCTGCAGATTGGCTTGAATCTTGCACCGCAGCTAGAGTACTATGGTTATGAATTGGGGGAGAGAATAGGATGGTGACCAAGTTTTATAACTCTGCTTTCTCTGTCTTATTATCATTATTGTGCTATAGTTTATTATTATTGTTGTTATTATTATCCCCTTGTTTGTTTCTATGTAATATACTTAATGTTATGTGTGATATTTTTTATTATTATTATATATTTTATTAATTTTATTTTATTATTATCTTATTTACTCACTTATTTATTTTCTTCTTCGTTTGTTATGAGAGGGAGGGAAGGGATTTTATGACTGTTATTGTTTGTTCATTGTGTATTGTTTATTGAAAACGACCAAAAACAATCATATCATAAATTATAATGAATTCATTTGGTAGAGTGCACTGGATGTATACACCTGCAGTGCAGAGCTCTGGAACAACATTCAGACTAAAGTTCAGGGAGCTAACATACAGAAAACATAACTGACCATTTAAATAAATGAATAGAATTTGACTTTTTGATTAAAGTCAAGTAAACCTTGTAAAATACACATGCAGTGCATATTTGCAGGGATACCGGGAGGATGCTAAAAAGGAAATAGAATTAATCTCAGATACAAAATGAATAAAAAGTTATTGAGCTTCGGCATCAGAAGCAAAACATACATCTTAAGGGTCTTACTGTTACAACGCTGTGGTTTAAAGTAATAAAAAAGGAGCTCAACATAAAGTTGCTGTGTCTGTGTTCATTTATTGTGTTTTTCTATAGTCTGCATCAACAAAAATAGCTTTAATAATAAAAAATATATTAAAATGTAATCTACATATTCTTCTTTCTTAGGAACAATAAACTAAAGTGTGAATAAAATGTAAGAACACAATTATAATAATAACGTGCTAGTGAGTCATAACTGAGGCTTTTAAGTTTTCTTCTCTGGTGATTGCAAAGCGCTCGAATACAAAGAAACCAAACATTTTCCCAACTAACAGAAAAAACACAAGAAATTCTAGTGAAGCACTTAAAGCTCATTCAGTTTCATACTTTATTAACCTGCTTTTATTTTCTTCATCCAATAAAAATTAGCACAAATCATATGAATTAAGCAAAAGTTTATTAAATGCTTTAATGTTTTTTTTTTTACATAATAGATGATGGTGATACATTAATTACAGCAGGGGTCTCAAACTGCCGGCCTGAGGCCCATTTCTGGCCCTCCACCCCCTCCCTCTGGCCCTCCACCCCCTCCCTCTGG
>JAGRRF010007494.1:29325653-29341007 GCA_019097615.1 Morone chrysops
CCAGAGTCTGATGTACTGAGAGCTTTGTTAATCAGGCAAATACAATCCCAGCATGCATCAGCCTTAATGGTGTGATGGAGTTTGGCTCTCTGAGGACTTTTTCGAGCTAGTTTTCACAAACCTCAGCCAGACATTCTCATTCAGGGTTTCTTTCATCTCTCTTCCAGGAACACGTTTCTGGAGTTTTCTGCATGTTCTGTGATTAATGAGTATCTACTGCTGTACTGGACAGTAACATCTGAACACCATTCATTTTTCAAACTTTCAACAACTCTGTAGAGCCTTTGCCTACAGTGCTCATGGGAACTGTAGTTTAGGGATCTTGGGCGGATACTTCGATACTCACAAGCTACTCATTTGGTATCAGTTTGTTTTATAAATTATGGATAAACAAAATATTCAATCAAAACGTGGTTGGCTGCCTCATTTCCAAATGTTTTCAGGTGCGTTATTGTAATGTTTGCACCAACACATTCTTGACAGTCTGTGTCACATGACTGTGGAAACCTATGAGATAAATTTAATGTTTAAATTAATAGGCTTCTTTTTTGACAAATTCCGGCTTTCTTTCTCTCTGATGTGTGGCCTTTATTCTGTTAGGCTACAGTTTGTGTTCAGGTTTGTTAACGTTTTCTTACACCCCTTAAAATCAAAAAGACTTTGTAACCCCCCCGTGAAGCTTTGGCGACCCCCAGGTTGGCAACCCTTGAGCTAGAAAACAATAATCATTATAATCATTATAGATAATAAATAATGAGTGTTGCATTCATATTGCCGAGTCATATTTGCCTTGTATACAAAGCTGTGGTTACTTAATAACCAAAACTACCAGAGTGAGATCCAGTCAGTCAAAGAGCTGGATTTTCATTTGAGCTGACAAGTCAAGCTCCAACTTTGGGTGTTTCTATGACAAACTGTGTCACACCTCCATTTGGAAACAGATCTGCTTTATCAGAGTGTTTATTCGGACTGGATGCATCAGCAGCCAGACCGCAAGCTGCTTCAGCTCGCTCTCTGTTGCCTGGTAGAGATTTAAACATCACTTACACACAGCCAGCTCCTCAGTTGACCTCCATGATCGAGCCAAATGTGGTTAATAAGAGATTTCTTTGACGTTACTGAAAAACCTCAGTTCAGCAGGACTTCAAATGACATCTGCTAACTGCAGGCTAACTCTGAAGCCACAGCCAAACTCCCCAGCATATCTGGCCAGTGCTTGGTGTTAATTTGCCATCCTGGAGAACATAAACAGGGAAACATGTCCTCAGCATAAAAGACCATAATACTGTCACTTTGAATGGGCTTTCTCTGTCCCTGAATGTGTGGTGAAGAAAGACAGAAATGCTTTCCAAGAGTGAGATGAGAGGATCAATATCGATCTCATGTCTGTGTGTTCGGCACAGAGCTGGAGTCAGGATGTGGTTGGGGGGGGGGGCAGCTAGCCTGGCATAGTCCAATGTTTAATAATACACCTAACAACACCTCTAAAGCTCACAGATTCTCACGCTGTATCTTGTTTGTCTTTTTACATTTCTGTTTGTGATTAAACAGTTTGTTAAGAAATACTTCCAGTGAGTAACTTTACCTGAAAATGACAAACATCAGTGTATCCAAAGGGAAACTGCACCGAGAACAAATAGTGAGTAACTCCACATAAAAAGGCAAAATGTCAGTTACAACTGTTTTTGCACAGATATGTGAACTGGTGAATTGTGGAGCTGCTGGGAAGCATGTTTCTGTACTTTGTACTGAGCCAGGTTTTTTTCTCCTTGCTTCAAGTCTTTATGCTAAGTTAGGCTAATCACCTTCCAATTCCGGCTCAGTCACTTTGTGTAATGCAAAGACATGACACAACCCTGGGGGATTTGGTTATTTTAACATAAACTCGTCTCTAGGGGTTCAAGGACTACACTACACTAGGCGGAAGTGACAATATATCACATGCAAAAAAACTGCATGTTTTTTGCTCCAAACTGCATTGGTTTACCATAAAGTGGGAACGCATGCAAACAGGAGAGCCGTGGGTACCCATAGAGCCCGTTTTCATTAATATATCTTGAGATCAGAAGTCAAGAGATCCCTTTTGAAAGTGGAAATGCCGGTTTTTCCGTCAACAAAATTTAGCTAAACTCTGGAGCGTTATTTAACCCCCTTTCCAACATGCTAGCATGACATGGTTGGTAGTTTTAAAACGGAGCCCACGACAGCCACCCCAGGCTCTCCCTCTGGACACGCCCAGCAAACCATCTGATGCAGCCGGGTGACGTGCACAAAGCCAGCTCCATAAAAAAGTTATTTTGGAAGAACTTGACCTCAACTGGATGAACTGGAACACCGACTGTGCACCAAACCTGATCACTAACATCAGTTTTGGATCTCACTAATTCTCTTGTGGCTGAATGGGACCAGATCTCTGCAGCCGGGTTCAGAAGTCTGGTGAAGAACCTGAAACTAGAAGAGTGGAGGAGATCATATATGTCCACATACTTTTGGCCATATATTCTCTGGTATGTTTTTATAATCTCACAGCAGGATATGTTAAGTTTCATCTCAGTCCTTCGCCTGTCTCAGTGTTTTTATTCCAGGGCTGACCTCAGCAGTGAGGTCACCTTTATTAGAGCGTTGGATTGGCTTGCATTCATCTGGCCCCTCCCACCATCGCCAGCAGAGAGGAGAAATGATCCGTAGTGGAAATGTGGTGAAAAATAAAGACTCTCTCCTCCTCTTTCTCTCCTGTGAGCGTTCTTCCAACAGACCACGGATAATAAAATTTTGTACAAACAGTTCTTAAAAAGTGCAGCGATGGAGGAGGCAGGCGGCACGACCGGACTGCTTCATGTGTTTTCTCTTTATCTCACATGAGTAGAGCGGAGAGGGATTCATCATGTTGTGCAACTATGCAGAACCCAACACTGTTGGAAGAACACTGGATGTTTCTTTGGCACACTTTGATGCTTTTTATTGGCATGTTTAATGTGCATTCAACACAGTTTTGGTGGAATCACATCATTTCCGGAGTAGCAGATTGTCTTGTTGTGGAATATTTGGTCCTGATTTACACTCCAAAAGGTCCACAAATGTGTTTCTATTTGTTGTTTTAGCCTCTGTTGCTCTGTGGCTGTCTCACAAACAATCAGTAAATTATTCGTTCCCATTGGCTGAGAGATGAAGATGAAAGCGTTGCTTAAAGGTCCAGTGTGTAACATTTAGGAGACTCTATTGGCGGAGATGGAATTTAATATTCCTACACGGTAAAAAGGTTTTGAGGCAACTGATTGCCTTAAACCATTTCAGTTTATACACTCAAACACACAGTACAAATATTTATTGTTAAGTTGAATTTACTCAGTTTTCTTCCACTAAAGCAAATTATTACATGTCAAAACTGCGGGCTTATGCTAAAACCAATAAATAATTAATCAGTTAATCAATTATCAAGAGTTAGCCAATGCATTTTCTGATAGTCATCTAATCGAATTGTTTCTGCTACTGTGAGACTACTGGCCGTTTTTATGAGAATAGCATCACATATTTACACTTTGGAGGATCATTAAGAATTGTTAACACAAATTTAAGTCACTAAAACAACTGAGTTGCTTCAACAGTAGGTTTTGGAGTTAAGAGTGAATTCATGGGAATGACTCCACGTTTTCTGTGAGCTGCTGCTAACATTAGCTCAGCTTGTTTTGTGGTTGTCAGCTTCTGGCAGACAACCACAACGCTGATACACTGTTTAATGATTATAGATTATTGATTGAATCAACTACATATAGAGCATAGCTCTATAGACAGTTCAATAAGGAAATGTTACTGATCAGAGCTTTAAAACCTGCAGCATTTTAATGATATGTGGAGGTGACATGTACGAGAAAAAAATCCCACTTGTTGTTCATCCCACTGTGACTCTGCTCGTCATCTGCGATAACAATGAAGCTTTCACTAAGTCATCCTCCACATCTCTATTTTCTTCCACCTCTTCATCACCCATCGAACGTCCTCCTCCTCTCCTTGACTCCACAGGTTGTTGTGAAGCCGAGATGTCACAAACCATTAGCAGGTTGGGTCGGACCTCTCTTTCCTCAGCTCTCTAAGGGGGGAGAGGAGAGAGGGCGTGTGGGTGGAGGGGAGTAAATCAGCCTCGGGGAGCTTGCGGTTCAGCCTAATGAGGCTGAGAGCTTGTTTATGGAGTTACGCATCATTTTTATGATTATTTCCAACTTTTCAGGCTCTGCTGCGCGGCAGAATCCTGCCTCTGTTCAGGCTTATCGAGGCCCTCGTTCACCACTGAATCTGGGCAGGGCAGCGGGACCTGCAGCCTGGAGCTCCTGCTGAAGGCTGCCGGGGACTGTCGCCCTAACCTTGGCCCGGTGCTGTTAAAAACACTGAGGAGAAAATGAGCCTCATTAAACAGGCAGAGAAAGTGCAGTAAAAACACCGGGCCCGGCAGCTTTTAGTGGTTTTCAGTTGAAATGCTGCATTATGTGCCACGATCCAAATCCTACTGGGGGATGGTGGGGCACGCAGAGAGTTACAAAGCAGGGCAGGCCAGCGGGACTGCAGGGTCACCAGTTTGAATCTACTCATCAACTGGGAAAATCTATGCAGAGAAAGTACATGAGTGAAGGCATGTGTTTTAATGGGCAGAAAAGTGCTGAGAGGTACACTGGGTAAAATGAGCTAATGGTAGCTAGCTGGCTGTGTTTGACCAGTGTTTTTGTGTCAATGAATTAAACAACATTAAAAGATTGCGTCTTTTAAATGTTCTTTTTATATACAAAATTCATTGCTACTAGATATCGCAGTAGCGCACAGCATCTCAGACCAGATCATCCCACCAGACTCCACAGACAAAACCAATAATTTTACCTTGCAGATAATCGTAAAACATACATCAAACTAGACAGAAACAAACTTCAGCTGTTAGTCTTTCCAACAATTACCAACAGTGATTTGGTCGAAATTAATCTTTTACACAGAGATGTGAAAATACTGGTGAAATGGGCTGCTATGGTGGCGACAATGTACGCAAATCCTTGGGGACAACTTCAAAAGGTTTTGCCACTGACACTCAGGTTGTCATTGTCAGTGTCTGACAGCATTATGAAAGGATCCCTACAGAGATAGACCTTTAGTTTAACCACAAACAGCCGTAATATCACTATCACTCTCCACCAGACTCCAGAGACAATCATTTAACCTTCAGATCATCATAACTTCATTAAAGTGGACAGAAACAGAATAAAACTCACCTGGGGTGCTTTTAAACAGCTAGGTTTTGAGCATGAGGTCCACTAAAAACCACGTTCAGAAAGGTGTTCAGATACTTAATAACCCGTCTGATGTGGTGCGTTTGGATTCGTTGGTCGAGACTATGAATTCTTCTTCTCCGTCTGTTGATCAGGTGACTGCCTGGATAACGGGATGGCGTCTCCCAGCACGGGGGACGATGACGACCCTGACAGGGACAAACTGCACAACAAGAAAAGAGGAATCTTCCCCAAAGTGGCCACTAACATCCTGAGAGCCTGGCTTTTTCAGCACCTGACGGTAAGAGCAATGAAAAGTTTTGAGAAATGCTGGATGGAATGCTTTGTGCTATAATACCATGCCAGTATTGTTGTTTGTGAGCCGGGTTGTTGTGGTGGGCACCATAAATATAGAAACATAGATATCTCATTGTCCGCTGCTGTATGCCGCTGCTATAGGATTGCAAAGTTGCCATATTGGGGAGGTCAAGATCTGCTAGTTAACAATACAATCATAGATACAGAACTGACTGAAACTCTTAATTCTAAATCAATTTTCAAGAAATCTGGTTCATTATAAACATGAGAAGTTGAACTTGATACTGGTTACTTGTAGGAGTTTCTAGCTTTTGTCAAAAATTTAGATTTCTATATCTATTATATTGTTATATTTCTTTACATATTATATTGTTATAAAGCTGCCTGGTTGCTTGTTTTTGTGAAATGTGGATGTCTGTCTACAAGAAAGTATATAATTCAACAGGTGAATTATTTTCCCCTCACAGTTTGTCTCGCCAGTTTCCTGTTAGACCGTAATTTGAAGCCCAACATACCTTATGCACCAGCTCACACACACTAGGATACATGTATTCATTGTTTTCATTCTGTATTTTTGTCCAAAGAGCTGGTCTGACTAGCACTGGCTGTTTAGAATATTTTGTTGGTTTGTACGTCCAAAAACTGCACCTGCCTGCAACTTTTTTCCAAGCGGTGATTCTTGAGCGCCTCCCATAGAGACTGAATTCATTCTTTAAGTAACCGCTATCAGGTTCAATTTCTCAGGTTTATAACAAACTAAATTTCATGAAAATTACGGCAACTGCAAGTGTTTCTATGGCAGGCACAACGCTCAATGGAAGTTAGAAGTCATCTCCTCTCTTTCTCAGGAAACAACTCTTCCCATTTTTGAAATGAGAGAAAGGAAACGTCCATTTTGTTGGCAGTTACCTGACTTGTTCTCACAACTTGGATGCACAATCCCTCATTTGAAGAATCTTGACTTGAAGCATGCGTCATCATATGTTGAGTCATAGTTCGCCATGCTAGTTGAACAGGTGCTCATGAGCACTTAACCAGCACTTATGGCTGTTTTGGAGGTTTGAACCTGTGACCTTCCACTTCTGTGCCAGCATATCTGCCCCTGCTACCCCTAATCTACTTTAAATTGTGCTGACCTTATCCTCCCCACCTGGGGACGCTCTCAGTCTGGGGTGATGACCTTTCACCTGTGCTGTGGTCCAGGTATTTCACCTGTAGGCTCTCCAGAGGCATCCTGACAGGAGGAAAGCAAAAGAGTGACTTTAACTCTTTTAATGCAGTTCATAGAGGAATTCTGGAACTTTAGAGTTTGGTGGCCAGAATTGCAACTTACTATAATTTATAACACTGGATATTCTTTAAGAAACATTTTTAACTCTGATTTCTCGCCGGTTAACACTTGTATTAACACGTACCGAGTTTAAATAATGCATAACAGGACAGAGCAAGCACTAACAAGTGTTTCTGCTTCACAAAAGGCTGTAACGATACAAAGAATTGTTATCACTGCATGGAAATAACTGAATGCAGGGAGGGAGGTGTTTGCTCATGACTCATTTTCATCATCCGAGTGTATTCATAATGCAGCTGAATCAATCAATGCTGAGACGTCCAATGGCAGTAAAAACAAAAGTAAAACATTCATCATGTCTGGCAGTATTCAGTATTCAGTGGTGCAGATTCTTTGTTGATGTACAAGGTTTCTAACTGTGAAATATACACGTTTCTTCTTCATGATATATACACGTTTCAACTGATATTTTGCCTCATTTAGTGACTTAATCCAAATATAATAGTTTCGACTTCGACAGAGTATAAAACCCACGTCAAAAACTGTGTTTTAGTACTACATGGGCTTCATTTACATACAGCTTTTTATCCAAAGCGATTAACAGTTTGACACCTGTACAATTATTATTAATTATTTTCATTCATTCATCATCTCATTTCATCAGTTAGTTGTTTGCTCCAAAAAATCTGTAGAAAAATGTTAATCAGTCCCAGCAGCCCCAAAATGACTTCCTCAAATGTCTCGTTTTGTCTAAAAACTTAAAGATATTTAGTTTACTGTCACCGAGCAGTGGTTCTCAACCCGCGGGGTCGTCAGTTGTGGAGAAATAAAATAATACTGTGGCAAACAGTGTGGAATGAGACAGACAACAGAGGACAGGAACTCAAAACCACTGTTACTGTAGGCTATAACCTGTTATATACATGTTAACCAGCCCAGTTACCTCAGTAATACGAGAACGTATTTCTGTTGTTGTGCTTTTAGGCCTGGAGCAGACATTTTGACTGCTGTCTGTGAATATAGCTGTTGTTCTGTCTGTGTCCAAAGCCGTGTTCCTCCTGTGTGAGTTTGGTAGCTTTAATGCTTTATATTACAGTCTCTGGCAGACTAGGGTGAGGGTGGGGGGTCGTGAACAACCTGATTATTAAAATTTGAGAAGCTTAAAGAACGAGTCAAAACTATTGAGTGATGTTTGTGACACACAATGATATTAAACACTGAAATGAGACATTTGTCTTAAATTTTTTTCCCATAAAGAAAATCATACTTGGGATTCTCTGGTATTTTGTCACTTTTACAGAATTAGTTTATTTTAATTTAAAATGGAAAGTAAATGTCTGCATTAAACAAACGTTAAGAACTGTATCAGATTGCATCAAGTCGAATTGTTCTGGATTAAAAAGCATCGTCCCTGAATCGTATCGTAGCCGACGTATCTGGATACGTATCGGATCGTCTTAGATGGCAGAGCTGCACACCCCGAATGAAAATGTATAAAGGGCAATCATGTATTTATTAATTCCTAGGGGTCAGAGGTAGTTTAATTTGTAATAGCATCATTACCAATAAAACCCAATAAAAGACTCTAATACAAGCTCTAACAACACAGCAACGGGTTAATACCAAGAGCTCATTTTGTTCATTGGGATTACAGTGTGACTGTAAAAGCACCAGTCTGCTTGGGTGTGTCCAAAGTCCCTCCAAGCTTTATATTAATATTTTTCTGTTTACCAGAATAAAGAATAAATCAATTTCCAATCATTCTAATGGTGAGAATTTAAGAACCTGAAGGGAAATATTATTTTTTACGAGCGTGAAGCTGAAATGAATCGTCCTGTAAAAGTGGGAGGAGACCGGCTTAGTGCTGAAAATCCCAGTCGTGACTGACTCATAGGTTTGGCTGAGTTCAGCAGAACAACCAAACACCCCCACCTCCTCCACCGCTGCCACCACCACCTATTCCTCCCATCTCCCCCAGCCTGCCTCCAAACATGGAGAGGCTAAATCGGTCCCTGCTCGGCGGGGGTCGGGGCCGCTGCCAGGACTCTGAGCTGAACCTGGAGGACAGCGAGTCCTGCAGCAGATGGGAATAGAGAGGAATGATGGGAGGGGGAGAAAACACTGGTACCTGGGTGAGGGAGGGGGAGGGGGAAAGGGAGGGCGGGAGAGAAAAAGGCGCTTGCTGTTGGAGGTTAAGGTTGTTTGAAGGACAACGGTGCATTTAACGCAGGAATCCAAACATGAAGCAGAGAAACCAGTGAAGCAGCTGCTGCAACCAGCGGAGAGCGGCAAAGTTTTAAATAAAGTTCTTTTGTATAGTATCATCTCAACTTTCTTTTAAGATGCATAGACTAGTTAATGGTATTAGAACCGAGCTACCTGGATTAAGAAATTTCTCAATTTAAAGGTCCAGTGTGCAACATTTAGGAAGCTCTATTGCACCTTAAGGGCACTTCGACATGCAGCAGGAGGAGCTGGGGATCGAACCGCCAACAGGGCGGTGGTGGTGAACGGTTGCCAATGCAGCTCAATCAGATCTGAATTAGTAGGTTGTACTGCAGCTTCCAGGTATGATTGTGATCAGGGCGTGAAAGAGAGGCCTCGTCTCAGTGAACCATCCCAGAAAAAATAAAAACTTGACTGAGTAGTGGACGGCCCCGCTCCACCTCCTGAGCCACAACCGCCATACACTTAAAACCATCAACATCTAAAGAGTGTATGTACGTTGAAATGTGGCTTAAAACTGGATAAAAAGTCAATTTATCAGACACACCTTATTCATTCAATCCGACTGTATAAATGCGTTAATACTGGAGGGGATCTTTCAGTACAGTTTACTGGCCTCAGCACTGTGTACACTAACAGTACAGCGTTCTTTTGAAACCACAGCCTGTTTTTTGTTAAGTTCTGCAGTTGGACTCTTTATTATTGGTCGGCTTTAAGCTTCTGTTGGGCGATTTTTAATCCTGCTGGACCTGGTAACCATGGCGACCCAGAGCGCTAATGGGAAAGTTGTAGACGCAACATGTGGAAAATGTCAAAAAGATAATTTTGTAAATTTTACACATAATCCTGCTTCATTTTTTAATCTTTGTGTCTCAGGCTGGGTGGAGTGTGTGTGTGTGTGTGCGTGTGTGCGTGTGTACGTGTGTGTGCGTGTGTGCGTGTGTGTGTGTGTGTGCATGCGTGTGTGTGGTGTAAACAGCATGTCGGCTTGTGGCTCGGCTTTTATGAGCTGTGGCTCAGAGGAGGCTGCTGGATTTTGTGTGTGACTTCAGGGGAGGGGGCCATGAAGCCAGAACACCCTCCAACACACAAAGACACACACACACACACACACACACACACTCGCTTTTACATGTTTTTATTTAGTGTTTCATGTAAAAGTGCAAAAATCAACTGGAAGGCATCATCCCTGTTAATGTAATTAGTTAGTAATTTACCTCCCTCTCGCTCACAGATGTTATTTGCCTCCTTTTTTTTTCACAAGCCCGAGCACAAACAGGTGGGGGAAGCTTTGTGTACACCACCATTTGTTTACAGTCACCCAACTCATTAAAGAGCTGCTTTGGCTTACAAATTACACATGTGACTCCATCAAAACAGCTGGAAAGACTTTGCACGTCCAAGTGCTTCACAGCACGACAACGGCAGAGTGGCAGAATGTGCACACACGGGAGAAAAAGAAAAAACAACCTCCGTCGTCCGTATTGAGCAGACGAGAGGAACGACTCCCAAACTTCAAAGCGAGCGCCACAATTACAGAGAAGGACTTCACCCCACTCGCCTGTCGACCCGGCTGAGGAATGGGCCTCCTGAGCCGAGCGGGACAGATGAGTTAGCAGGAAGCCCCAGCGCTGACCTCACCGCCCCCCCCTGCCCTCCATCCATCAGGGGTCAGAGGGCACCGGGACACCTCCATCCATCCATCAGCGGCTGTTTACAGCCACAGAGCTGCAGATGTGGGTGATGGCGAGGCCACGGTGACCCACCGGCTCCAACACGTGTTAAGCCCCTTGCCGCCACCCAGAGATGCCCCTCCCTTCCTTCCTCCCTCCCTCCCAGCGTACAGGAAGTCTCCGCCATTAGACATCAAACGCCACCAATGTGAAATTCACCATCGCTTCAGTCTGGTCCCGCCGTCTCCTCTGAGTGTCCGTCCATCATCGTATTCATACGTTCCCTCATTACGAGCGAATCATTGGCGCCGCAGACTTAACAAATGGAGGTCGTTAAAGATGGTGGTGATTGTGTTTACAAACTTAAAGACCAAAAAATTTAAATGTGAATGTGATTTCTTCGATCTGCCACTGCGCTGCGGTTTCTTTTTATTCCTGGTAGCTCAACAGATTTGGATTTAATGAATGTTTGATTACCAGCAGCAACAACAAGGAAGAAAATTCAGAAGGACACAGAATGATAAAAAACAACCTCCGATGACTAACGCAGGAATGTTTTTAAAGCGCCAATACACTTAACTCACACGATGGCTTCCCCGTGTTCCTTTAGAGCTCTAAAAATTAACACTACACGTCTGCGAGATGCAGTTAAGCCCATGAACAGTTGGGGTAGTGTGTCGGGATGTGAATTCAGGGAAACAACAATGGCAGGAAGTTTTAAAGAGAAATTAAAAGAGCTCTTTTTGCTGTTCAGGGATAAACCCTAGTGGATATATCGTCTATGGCACAGTCACACAGTCTTATTATGAAGCGTGGGGCCTCTGAACCAACCTGCTGGATTTAAAGAGTTGGTAGTGAGAACATGTCGCCACAAAACGTTTGTCTCAAGATAAAAAAAATAGATTTTCTTGAATAAACTGTGGGACCTTCGAGTGCAAATTGTGACCAAGCCAGCTAGCTTAAACCTGCATTATATGTAAAGGCCAGTAGGAGGAGTATTATTGAGTCTTATGGAGAAATGAGTTGACCTCTCAGTTGATTTATTCCCTCAGTAAACAGTTTCCTGATGAGTTTCTGCTCTCAGTCTCTAGTTTCAGTCTTCTTCCATACAGCATGATGTTCATTTAGTGACTGATGGTCCCATTTAGAGTAAAACAGACCATAAAGCAGGGGATGCTT
This sequence comes from Morone chrysops, assembly GCA_019097615.1. Taxonomy (NCBI): domain Eukaryota; kingdom Metazoa; phylum Chordata; class Actinopteri; family Moronidae; genus Morone; species Morone chrysops. Next base: position 29,337,587 of record JAGRRF010007494.1, read on the forward strand.
TAGGGCGGGGCTACCTTGTGATTGACAGCTCATTCTCAGTGAGTCCGTCCAGCTCAATGCAACCAAACTCAGATCAAACTGTCAAATAGTGCTGATCAGATATGGATCCAGATTCTGTTCTGACTATTTCTCTCCTCAAATCTGTTCACAAACAGATTTTACTGTTTATCTGGAATCGGGAAACCAAGTCTTAGGTAAGCCTTTCTAGTTCCTTATTGAAGTCCTGAGACTGTTTGGTCAAACCAAATAATCTGAATCTGATGTCAATACAGATTTGTTAGTTTTTATTTAAAGTTCTTGTAACTGATATTTTGAGCCTTTTTTATTTTATTTTACTGCTTTCAGGCCCAAAAAAATTACAAATGATAGTTTTACAAGCAAGTATTACAAGCAGTTGTCCCGTCGAGGTGGTAAATAATCTGAAACTTTTAACAACTTAATTTTGAACAACTTCCAGTCTCTGAAAAACAGAAACACACTCACAGATTTGGGAACAATGGTCAAACATTGAGTTGAACTCAATCGGAGGGGGTTTTGATAACTTCAAAGTTTTTCAGTAACGTTTTTTTTCTTTCACAAGAACAAAAAGTCCAACTATTGGGGCTGTAGTTCGCCTAATCAGACCTCGATCACCATCCGACCCTCTCTGGGTTTGGTTAAAAATAAAGGCCTCTGTGATCAGACGTCCATTTCCCCGCAGTGCGAGGAAGGCTGTTCCCTCACCCTGCAGTGAAAACATCATCCATTACCTCTGTGACAGGCCCCCCGGGGACCCCAGGGCCCGGCTCTCTGTGGGGGTCGCCTTTATTGACCTCTCACTCCCCCACACACACACACAAAAAATGTCCAGCATGTGGTCACATACATCACGGAGCAGCCTTTCTTCCCTGACAGCGTAAATGAGCGTCCGTCAGATAATGAAGCGAGGAGGCGATCAGGCGGCAGATGGAGGGAAAGATTCGAGCTGTCTGAAAAACATGCAAAAGACGCAGTTTACCGACACTTTTAATTTCAAACCCTAATACGGGCTCATGTCGCCTTTTTCCAGTAATAATCTGCAACTTTTTCCTGTAAATAAATCCTTTCTGATAAAGCTTTTAGCTCTTTTTGGAACATATCATAGGTTACGACTCTGGACCAGTGCTAACACTCACACTCGCACACACACGCACTCTCTAAATGAGTAGTAATTACAGCCTCTTAACAGGTTTACTGGGACACTAAACAACAACACCTCCCCCACATCACAGCATGAAATGGTGTGTAACATGCATTTAGGGTTCTGTGTGTGTGTGTGTGTGTGTGTGTGTGTGTAGGCTGCAGTAGGTAACTAAAAATGACCTTTTTGCCGTTATTGCTGAAACTTTTGTTGGTTTGTGAAAAAATCAGGTTCCTCTGGATCCTTGTGGTGCTCCTGACGTCGTTTATAAGAACGAATAAGAACAACCAATCAGAGCTGAGAAAGATATAAAGACACTTCAGGTTGGAGGCTGGAAGATAGGATCCCAGAGGCCAGATCCCAGGGGGGCCAGATCCCAGTGGCTCAGAGGCAGAGCGGGTCGTCCCCCAATCAGAAGGTTGTTGGTTCGATTCCTGGCTCCTCCTGCCATGTGTCGAAGTATCCTTAAGCAAGATACTGAACCCCAAATTGCTCCCGATGCATAGCATCGGTGTATGAATGAGTTAGTTTCTGTTCGATGGACTTTGCCATCGCTGTGTGAATGTGTGTGAATGTGTGGCACGTAGTGTAAAAGCGCTTTGAGTGGTTGGAAGACTAGAAAGGCGCTATACAAGTGAATGACTTAGTTTCTGTTCGATGGACTTTGCCATCACTGAGTGAATGTGTGTGAAAGGGTGAATGTGGCACGTAGGTGTAAAAGCGCTGTGAGTTGTTGGAACACTAGAAATGTGTGGCACGTAGTGTAAAAGCGCTTTGAGTGGTTGGAAGACTAGAAAGGCGCTATACAAGTGAATGACTTAGTTTCTGTTCGATGGACTTTGCCATCACTGAGTGAATGTGTGTGAAAGGGTGAATGTGGCACGTAGGTGTAAAAGCGCTGTGAGTGGTCGGAAGACTCGCTATACAAATACAGGTCCATTTATCATTTACCAGAGTGTCTGTATTTGATGACCGGGAAATGAGACTGAACAATTAATTCTTGCATTCTTCTTGGGTTCTTGCAACTTTATTTATTATTATTATCATTTTGCTCCATCAAGTTGTTGAAATTTTAGTAATACACCAGCACGTTAGTTTTTTCTTAGAGTCTCAGTTTAAGCTGCCGTTCTGTCAGTGTTAATTTTTGTGTTGTGATGGTTTTCTGATGCTTGTTTCCACTGTGCCCAAGACAAATTCCCCCTCAGGGACTATAAAGTAGAATCTTTTCTACAAGTCAGAGAGTTGTGTGGTGTGAACCAAGGCTTTAGAGGTGTTGGTTGAACTTTGGACGGAGCCAAGTTAGCAGTTTCCTGCTGCTGTCAGTCTTTGGTTTTTGGGCTGTTGGTTGTTAAAAAGAAGACATATTTTGGAAGGAGTCCCATTTACAGTCATACAAAACCTTTTATTGTTTATGTCTGCTGACAGCTTTTAAGACATCTATACGTGCATCAGGGAACCACAGACACTTCGATTAATCATCAATCCACTAATTGTGATAATGAACATATTGGTTATTTACAACCCTGGAGATAAATACTGTTTCCACAGTTGGACTGTGACACATCTACTGAAAATGATCAGCTCATGCCTTCACAGATAGGCATTAAAACTGATCCCAGACCAGCCGCTCAGCCCTGGAGTTTCCTGTGCTCGTCCAGGCTGCAAGCTGCGAGGCGGTCTAAACTGCCGCTCCCTGCTAACAGGATTATAATTTTATAATGAGCAGGTGGCTCCAGATTAAAACCCTGAGTGGAAGCTCTGAAATTAGACTGGGAGGTGGACCAGGCCTGAACCACCATGTGTTCTTACTCTCGCTTCATTTAGTGGAGGGAAGATTCTGCGGTTTCCCAACGTGTTTCCAGGCCGCGTGTGACGGTGCGATGAGCTTCTCCCGGTTTCATGAGCAGAAAGCAACAATAATCTTTGGTTCATGTGAGACATTTTTCTGTCTGAAGCTTCACATGTTCTCGCTCTTCACTCGCTGACAATGTTGGAAGTTAGTATCTGATTTACAGTTAAGGGAAAACCCACTTCAAAATTGTCAATGCTAAAAGGGGAGGTTTTACTCTTTTTTTACCCACATTTAGATCACATTGGACCAGATCTAGATCAAAAACCACTGTGGCTAGACTTGTTAAATTTGGACTAGACCACCACAGAGAGGCCAGAGACTCTTTAAAGGGGAACTTGGCAACTCTACCCATTTCTTCACTGGTTTTCACTTTTGTCATTGCATGTTTTCTCAACGAGCTCCCCCTACAG
>JAGRRF010007494.1:29355947-29366174 GCA_019097615.1 Morone chrysops
TTAAAGAGTCTTCAGAAGAAGCACTGCTTCTTATTTCCCGCTGCCATTACTGAGCTTATGACTCTCAGGAAACAATACACCTGTCAGCTGGGATCTGATGCAACCATGCATGCAGCCACGACACACACACACACACACACACACACGTGCATGAGGACATGACCGCTCCACGGCCATTTTAATTTGCTTCTTCTGTAAAATTATTCCAAACTGGATCCTCAGTTATAATCTTTGACCCTCTAACAGGTTCACACCAACCGTTAAAGGTTCAGTGTGTCTGACTGTTGTAATATAATATTCATAGGTGTGTTTTTATTAGTGTTTAATTACCTGAGTATAAGAACCGTTGTGTTTTTGTTAGCTCAGAATGTTTTTATCTACAGAGGGAGCGGGTCCTCTTCTGGTGGAGTCCGCCATGTTTCTATGGTAGCCCAGAACAGACAAACCAAACACTGACTCTAGATAGGGGCTTTCCATGGTAGTTTCTCCTGGGATGAAGAGGGTTAGGCAAGGGAGTTTAAATCTGCAACCACGACAGCTAGATAAAGTCCTACACACTGGTCCTTTAAAGCTCTGTTTCCCAACCTTTTTCCTTATAGGAGCTCTTTGTACTATATTTAATGCATTACAGTAACGGTAGAGAACTGATAACCTGTACAATGAACCCAAACAGAGAACACATTGATCACAGATCAGAGTTTTCGTGATATTTTTAGAAGCTTTTTATACAATTCTCTGTATTGTGTAATATTTTAACAATCATATATCATCTTTTCTGGCAAATTCAGTAAATTTTTTTCTCAAACACTTTGTTCTACTCGTTCTTTGGTTGTTTTGGCTGCACAGATGGTTCTGGCCTCCATGTTGTCCATTAATCCCTGATAATGGCATTTTCCCTTACTTCACCTGCGGGACTAACATCTCTATTGACAGAATATTTGGGGGTTTGAGAGCAGATGATCATAAAACAGTCCTGGCAGGAAGAGTTGGTAGACAGTTTTGAGTCATGGAAACACCCAGAAATTGATTAAAATGACCAAATATCCTGGAAACAATCTATGTTGTGCTTGAAAATATCTGATTGCATTTTAGCCCCTCCCTCAGATGTAACTTCATGCTCGTATTTAGTTAAAACTTGACTGTTGGGAGGATACATTTCAGAGCAGGTTCACCAGACGCAGAGCGGAACTGACTTGATCTTCTCGGCATCAAGTCTTATTTTTTCCAGAGCTGCGAAGCAAGAGGACAAATGAATGTGGTCCATTTGCCCGAAACCGCAGCTTATGTGACCGTTTGTAAGCAAGTGCTGTCATATAGGGTCAAGAAAAACTCCTGGAAAATGTCCTGGAAAGGGCCTGGAAAATGATTTTTAAAAAGAGTGGAAACCCTGAGTAGTGCTAATGTTAGCAGCGTTAGCACCGACGAAGAGTCCATTATCGACTGATTCTCAGTGTGTTTACTGCCTGTTGCTTTCTGTTTCCTCTGCAGGACTCTTATCAGCCGGTCAGGCGTGGAGCAGGACCTCACGCCTCCTCACCCGTCTTCCTCTCAACCCTCACCCCCCCTGCGGGCATCTACCTGGCCCAATAGGGAAATACCTGACAGCCGCTGTGTCTCAATGGCCACCGGAGACGCTCTGTGACTTAAAAAGTTGGAACAGCTGAAGCATAAACACAAAGACGATGTGGCGACAGATGGAAGAAATCATAAACAGCTGCGCGGAGGAGTCTTCTGGATCCCAAACGGCGACGTGGCGTCTCTGGATTTGATCATTTCCTGTGACGTCAGCAGACCCAACTGATTTAACCTTCTGTTCATCTTTGGACTACAACTACGGAAGCCTCAAATGGACTCTTTGACACCAGCAGAGCATCCTCCTCTCCTCCTCTCCAGCAGTTGAACACATGAAGCTGATGTCTGTATTTCCCCTCGAGGCGTTCTCTTCAGGACGCGTCAACAAACCTTTTTTCAAGAGGCTGAAACTCTGGAAAATGGCGGGCAGAGGTCACGTGACTATGGACTCTCAGACGATGAGAGACAAGTCGTGACGAGTTCTCTGCTGCTGACTTTTGCATAACATGTTTTTAAAGGAAAGGACTTGTACTGTTTCACTTTTCACACTGTGTGTGTTTGTCTTTTTTCATAGACTTCTATCTTCCCTCGAGCCCCACAAACCTTTGACTTTGAAAATAAAAAAGTGAAGCAAATTTGATCCTCGACTTGTGAAAGTATTTTATTATCCACATCTGGGGGTTTTGGCTCCTTGGCTCACATACTCTACCTGTATATTTCCATTTCGGGAGAATTTCTACCAAAATTTCCTCCACCAAATTTCATGGAATAATTTGTCCATTTTAACCCGACTACATGTGTTTGACAGCTGGAGTCACTGGTTACTTTGGAGATTAATATAAGCCAATAACATTCATCCAATTTTATCCTTCAGTAACACTTTATTTTACCAGTCCTTTACTTTTTTATTTTTTACTAATTTCCATTTAATTCCCCAGAAAGAATCATATGTAACTACAAGCACACATACAGGCATAAATCTTTGGCAGACGATGAAATTTACATCACTACCCTCACAAAGCTTAAAGGTTTTATATGACATTTAAACATCAATATATCAGTTATTTTCTATATACAGAGTCACATGGTATCTCTCTCCCTCTGTCTGTGTTGTATCGCAGCCTCTCTGTGGTTTGTTTCCATAGCCGTCTGCTCCGACTGAAACGGCTGTTTTTATCATCTACGTCCAGATCTATCCACTTTGAATGAAGTTACGAAAATTAGTTTTAATTAGTTAATTTTTGTCCATGGAGTCTGGTGGAGTTGGCTGTTTTTGGTTAAACTAAAGGTTTATCAGTGGCAAAAACAACAACTTTTTGTGGACGTACTTTGACAGGTGCAGTTAGTTTTCACAATTTTAACATCTAACTCGTTGAATTAAGGGTTTATTTTGACTAAACCAAATTATTATTATTATTATTATTTTTCTTATTTAGTTTCTGTCCACTTTAAATAGACTGAGCCGAGCTGCTGCTAACGTTGGCTCAGCTTGTTTCTCTGATAACTTAAGATCCAGACGTCTGATGACTAAAATCCTTCATCAGGTTCAAATCTAGAGTTAAAAAGCACCAAGATCTAAACAGTGGATGGTAAAAATGTGGCTTCAGACTGAATAAACAGTCAGTTTATGACAGCTTCTGGCAGACAATCACAACGCTGACGCAGGCACAAAGGGGATATGACGCCTCTAGAGTTCATACACTGTTTAATGATTATAGATTATTGATTTAATCAACTACATATAGAATGTAGCTCCAGAGTTTATACACTGTTTAATGCAGAAATGATACAGATTATGACTTTAAGATAATAATACATAATAAAACAGTTCACCCAGTGCAGACCTGAAGGAGGTTTTCTTTAGTCCGGCAGAGCAGCTCACTCTGATGCAACTCTTCCTCTGGAATTTGACTGAGGAGGGAAAAAAAGGTCGATTTACGTAAATCTGCTACAAACTCTTAAATGAGGAGATTAGTTCCCCCTCACGCTCCAGTTGGCCCCCTCAATGGATGTGTTCTCCCAATCCGCTGGGAGTTTCCTAGATACACCTCATTTCAAAGCTGGCGGCCACAAAAGAGATAATTTATCTTCCTCTTAAAATCAATTACTAATATGGAGAAGGGAGCTGAGAAAGGAGGATATTCAGCTGGTTACGGACTCCAGCGGTTTGTTGTTTTTTTGCTCAACGGCTGCAGGAAGCAGAACTTGTTCAGATGAGTTTTATGGTCCTGGTGACATTTTTTCAAGCAACTTGGAGGTTATTTTTGAAGCAGAAAACATGAGAACTAAAGCAAACATGCATCGTCTTCTCCCCCTGCTTCAGTCTGAGCTGACTGACAGGCGGCAGCTTCAACTCCCATGTTTGACTGCCCTCTTTAGGGGATTGAGAAAACTGCCTTCATCTCTGTTTTTTAAAAGCTGAAATGTGTGATCAGCCAGTCAGCTGGGGCTCAGCAAAGAATCAAAACGTGCTCGTTTAAAAATGCAAAGAGATGAGATTGAAAGAGGAACACCATGTTGAAGTGCAGAAAGTCTCTGAAGGCTGCTGTGACAACAACACAGCGACAGCGAAATAAACAGAAAACTCATATTTGAGAGAGATTTTTAAATGACTGTTTAGAGCTGTAATTTCCTACAGATCACTCAGGCAGTGAATGCAACATGTCCAGGCGGGTTATTGATTATGATCATTACTTTGGGAGGTTTTAGTAGCCATTTGTAATCTTCTAGAGGTTCAAGAAGAGGTGCTATTGGTCATTTAAACCACTGGTTCCCAACCGAGTGGTAGGGACCCCCACTAGGGGTCACCAAAGCTTCACAGGGGGTCGCGAGGCCTTCTTGATTTTAAGGGGTGTAAAAAAGCTTACAAAATATACACAGTTGGCCGATAACTCAGCATTTGGAAAAGTGAATGAAAACTTTTATTTTTAAAGTTTAGATTAAACTGTAAAACCAGTTAATTTGACTCAAAAACCTACAATGTTCGATGTAATCTGTTTCAACAATTTTTCTGAATTAAAGTAATTTATCATATTTCAGTGTATTAACACTTAAAACTACTGGTAAAACCAGATAAGTTAATTGAACTCTGAAATCGGAAATCTTTAACACAAACCTAATATTTAATATTAAAGAAGATTCTTGATTGAGACGCTTTTATTATAAATTTACTTATAATAAGTGCCACTAACTTAGTAAGTTATGATTAATAACGTTTTACTAGGTATTTTGTTTTTACAGTACAAATAAAAACCACTAAATTAAGTCATTATCACTTAAAACAACTAAAGCTCTGTATCAAGAACTTCCAGAATGAAGTTAATTTTACTTAAAAATGTTGATGTAAAAAGTTTCAACAATTGTTTGAGATAAATGAACTTATCTAGTTTAACAGTGTTTGATGACCTGGACACAAGCTGTATGAGAGCAATGGATAAAAGTACCAGGGTGAAGAAAACACTGAATTTGTCAAGAAAGAAGCTTTTTAAGTCTGTTTGATTGTTAAAAAAATGATTAAAATACATCATTGACAGAGAATTGTATAAAATATATATATACTCAAAATTCATCCAGATTTCTGGTTTTACACAAACTTCCTGCAGTTATTGAGTTCACTGATCATTGTTCAGTTTATTGTCAATTTAAGGAAGAAGGTATGGAACCACTGCTTTACAGGTTAACGCCACAGGTACCCAGTAAAAATATAAATCCTTATAGTGTAATTTATTTCCTTTAAAATGTCCAGTTATGTGTTTTATTTGTACCTGATTCATACAGTGAAATTGCACTGTAACTGTATTATATAGTGTTACCAAACTCTTAGTTTCAGAAGTGAAATCTTCCCATCTGAGTGCTAAAATAAGTGGATGATTTATGATTGTAAAAGGTAAGTCAATATGTACACCTTGTTTCTGTGCTTTAAATGAATACCTATGCATTCACAGTTGTTATTATTTCTCCCTGAATCTGAAACTCCTTTCTGATCAGAGTGATAAACAAAGTACAACTCGTATTGGATCGCTCAAATTGGATTTTTTTTTTTTAGGGTTTCCATTATTTTATCAGCTTGGCTTTAGTTTGGCTCGGCTGTGTTAGAGTGGACAAAGAGAAATAACTGACATCCCTTCTGTGATTGGTCAGATATGACTTATATCAGAATAAATATGTCTCTTTTTAATCATTTAAAGATTTTGTGGTGTAGTTGCAGATCACAACTCAACTCATTTCCAAGTAGAGGACAACAAACAAACAGCCCCTATCTACAGCCAGTGTTTGGTTTGTCCTTTCTGGGCTCCTGTAGAAACATGGCGGACTCCAAGAGGACCCGCTCCCTCTGTAGATAAAAATGTCTCATTTTAAACTAAAAAACGTATATTCAGGACCCTGATGAAAACATACCTATGAATATTATATTACATTTCTGACAATAGATCCTCCTCAATGTTTCACACTGAATCTTTAAAAATCTCCTTCTCATACTTTCACATCATTTTAGTTGTTTTAGGGTTTCTTTCCTTTCATTTTATGTCTCTATGTAGTTTTGTGTCACTTTTTAATAATTTTAATTTAATAATAATAATATTTTTTGTAATAGTACATCTGTTCTTAGTAATGTGCGTCTTTTTAGTTGTTTAACTTATCTTTTTAGTAATTTGAGGTCTCTTTGTAGGATCTTGTTTTGTCGCAGTTGTCTGTGATTTTAGTAAAATACATCTATTAGTTGTTTTAAGTCTCTTCAGTCATTTTACATAGTTTTAGTCATTTAACTTATTTTTTTGATATTTTTATATCTCCTTTTACTATTTTTGCATCTCTTTAATAATTTAATTCAATTCATTGAAATTTTATTTGTATCGCACCGATTTATACCTCTCTCAGGACACTTTTCAAATAGAGCAGGTCTAGACCGAACTCCTTATAACATTATTTACAGAGACCCAACAGTTTTCTCTTGTTTGTAATTGAACATCTCTTTTTAGTACTGTTAAGTTGTTATCTCTTTTAAGTATTTTGCATCTCTTTTTAGTAATTTTAGCCTACATCTCATTTTAGTTGTTATATTTCTCTTTTTAGTAGTTTGAGTCTCTTTTTGCTTTTCATTTTAATAATTTAAAATCTTTTTTTTGTCGTTTGGATTTTGTTTGGTCTTTTTGTGGTTGCTTTGTCTCAGTTGTTTGTTGTTTTAGTAACATATATTATTATTATTATTATCTCTTTAGTCATTTATCTCTTTTTAGTTAGTGGTGTTTTAGTAGTTTTGTGTCACTTTTTAATAATTTGACGTCTCATTTTGTAATAGTAGTGTTAAGTTTTTAGTTTGTTTGCTTCTCTTTCTGGTAATTTTACGTCTCTTTGTGGTTGCTTTGTCTTTGTGGTTTGTCTATTAGTAGTAGTAGTAGTAGTAGTCTCTATTTAGTCATGTAATGTGTCTTTGGAGTTGTTTGGATCTTGTTTTCTCTTTGTGTCGTGTGTTTGACTTTCCAACACCAAATGTGAACCGTCACTTTCTACAAAGACTGTCAGCGTGTACACGATGGGGGATATTTAATGTGAAGTTAGCTAACTGTGCTCCTGATACATCAAGGTGAGTCAGTTCTGTGTGTCTCAGTGTCTGTTTTCTGTCAGCAGGAAAGAATGCAGCAGATCTGTACAGATGGTGATGAATTGGTCCTGAGGAGCTCTCATGCCCAGTGGATGACCCTCACAGGCTGCAGGCAGCGAGCACACAGAGGTAACGAGCTTTATCTAAACACACACACTCCTAATTTGTACTGGAGTAACGAACGTTAGCCTGAACAGACCCAAATTCCAAGGAGACATTAATCTGCCTCCTCCAGGTCTGGGCCTGTGACCTGCTGGTCCATCAATACTCCGCTTAAAAACAACAGCCCCCATGAGCTCACTCAAACCCTCTCTGAGCACTGCCTGGATCTGCGGGATCCAGCAGGATGCGGCACAAAGTTGGATAATTCATTGCCTTTAATTAAATGCTTGCTTCAGGAGGGATTAAATGTGTTTCCCCATGTGCGGGGCAAAAGGGGAAGGTATTCAGTGTCGGACAGAGGATCCAGGAACCCGACGGAGGGGAGGATCATGGTTACCTTGAGAGAGGAAGTGGAGGAGGTAAGGTGGGGGAGGCGAGGGAGGAAGAGGGGGGTCAGTTTACCCCAACGGGACACAACATCGACCTGGTGGGCAGGAAGTGGTCGTCATCTGTTCACCTGAAAATGCAGGTAACTTACAGAGCTGTCAGCTGTAGGTCATTATTAGCTTCATTAGGAGTTGAAGCAGTAGTACAGGTAGTTGTATTACGGTTTTCCCCCCTTCTGATTTAAATTAACTGTATTGATCCCACACTTGTTGCAGCAGCTCAAGAAGATACAGAAGAAAATACACAGAAATAAAAAGATGTAATAAATGTAGAAAACAACAAAAAGAATTTAAAACATAATAAATATTTATAAAAATTAATAACACAAAAAAGTGTATAAACAACAACCATAAAAAAAATAACCAAATAAAAATAATATTAAAAATGTATAAATGATTTGAAAACTGTATAAAACTAAAATATTATGTCAATATATTAGATATAAAATAAAAACTATAATTATAAATGAACAATAAAAAAAAGAAAAACAGTTTAAAACAGTATCAAAACTAATTAACAATTACATTAAAACATGCTTTAACCAAATACCATGAAAAAATATAAAGTAATATAAAAATATTAATAATATTAAAAGACTAAATAAAAACTAATATCATAAACATACAACTGCATACAAATGTATAAAAAACATAAATAAATTAAAAATATTTCATACAATTCACCAACAATAGCTCCACCTTGTGGCCATTAATAAAACTCCTCCATATCTCCTGAACGCAAGTTTCAGTTCCCACAGATTTTGGGTGAATAACATTTCTGCTGCGACTCTTTCAGAAGCTGCTGGTTGTATGTCAGACTTTTTTTCTCTTTCCTGTAACTGCTGTCACAATTCAGCAAATAAAGAGTATAAGACAACAAAAACAATTAACAGGCGACTACAGAGCGGTCAGACAGACGCCGCCATCAAACCTTCCATCGGTCCTTGCGTGTTTTCCTGGCTGAAGGTCTCAGGTCAGATTCATTTCTCCCGTTCAGAGGAAGAACTAATGACTCACAGTGACATGTAATCTGTAGCCGCGGGGAAGCAGTGTATTAATCAGGTTAATGAGAGTGAGAGCGTTCAGCCTGCAGCTCACTCATTTACCATCAGACTCACTTCAATTAGCTCAAGCTTTAGCTTAGTGGCACGGGGGGGAGGCGGGGCCTAAGGAGGCTATTTGTCAATAAACACGACATCAAGACGCTAAGTTGAGGAAGAGGGAGAGCTTCTGAGAGTCAAACAACACAAGACTATTGAGTTTTTACAGTTTACTCCATTTGTCTCACAGCTTTAGTTACTAGTTACTTTACATTACTAGTTACTTTACCCTTCCTGTCCAGTGAAAATTTTCAATATTTGAGATAAACTGAAGGATGAAGTGTTCCTTTATGTGTTTAGAATAAACAACACAAATAAATTTAACAGTTTAAAATCTCTCTTGGATCAGATGGAAAATGCATGTGTTTTTTTAACAGTGGCACATTTATAACACCCTTTATTATCATCTATTATAGCCATTAAAGGTCCAGTGTGTAGGATTTAGTGGCATCTTGCGGTGTAGACCGTTTCACCCTCCCTTTCTAAGTGCAAAGGACAAACTACGGTGGCCATGAAATGCAGAAACCCAGACCTGCAGCGTCCAGTTTGATTGATGTTCCCTGGAGGACGCACAAAAAAAAAACACAATTTAGGAAAATAAATCAAGTATATATCTGTTATTGCAAATGAACCATAAAAGTACAAAAATGTGCACACATTGATCATCAGTGACAGTGACGACCTGAAACAGTCAGCGAAGGTTGTTTTTGGGGGTCGAGGAGGGCCAACGTGACCTTGGTTGATGACGTCACCGGTGGGGTTGATGAAGGGGGTTGTGGGGGATTCAGGGTGGTGACCTCCTCTGTTTTCAGTAAACTGAGTCCTTCCTCTCTGTGATCATCCATCACAGCAGCAGAGCGTAGAGAAACAGGAACTCGTATAAACACTGTGAGGACCTGCACTGTTTCTTTGTGATGTTGCATTGAGTTCGCTAGTTTCAGTCAACAAACAGCTCCAAAGTTAACTGCTGCTAAAACATCTCATGTACAGGATGCATAGAGCTCAATCTTCTCCTCTGATAGCAAAAGAAAAGATTTCCCAAACTGTCCTTTAAAGGTTTATTAAACTGCTGTTTACAGAACTAGCTCGCCGCTACTAATTAGCTCACCTTTTACAAATCACCCCATCAACCAACAGCACGAAGCAACCAACACATGTTGCAAGTAATTTTGCATGCCAACATTGATCAACTAATATATCCACCCAGATAGTATTTTGCTAGCAATACCGTGCAACCCAGCCACTGAGAATGACGTTACCTTTGGACTCTCTGTTGGACTCTGTGTTGTGGTGGGTGTCAGTCGTTTGTAGACGTTAGTGGACTCCATTTATTTAGTGTTGCACACTGTTGGCACTGTAGGGAAGCGGAGAGAGAAGGCACTCAGGAGCATAAAGGTCACAACCT
>JAGRRF010007494.1:29483837-29506168 GCA_019097615.1 Morone chrysops
ATATATATATATATATACAGATCAAATATACAGTGATAATGATAATGTGCAAAAGAATGCAAAAGAGGTGTCCATTATCAGACATTAATGGATGATGGGGAAGCCTGAACCGCAGCGTAAATGTGGAAATGATACAGATTATAACGTTAAACATCCATTTTAAATGTCTTTCCTTGAAATGTGTTTTATGTAACTGTACTGAAGCTGTTTCTCCTCCTGCAGTCCTGCACGGTTTGGACCTGGAGAGTGAACACTGTATGTTTGAGAACCAGAACGGCAAAGTGACCCTGGTGCCCCTCGGTGGAGCTCAGTGTTCAGTTAACGGAGTTCAGGTGTCGGAGCCGTCGCAGCTCAACCAAGGTGAGACGCCGGAAACCTCATCAGTTGTCTTCCTGTCGCTTCTTTTAAGCTTCACTCACTGTGAGAATATGTTTAATACATAAAAGCTGAATCCTGTCTGCTGTCTTGCGGTCCAGGCGCCGTCATTCTGCTCGGCAGGACCAACATGTTTCGGTTCAACCACCCGAAGGAGGCGGCGAAGCTGAGGGAGAAACGGAAGGTGAGAATTTGCTCCGAGGTTGAGCTGAAGGTTTGGACTGAGGCTGCTCTCAGATGATGATGATGATGATGATGATGATGATGATGATCACTTGTTTCCCCCTTCAGAGCGGCCTGCTCTCTACGTTCAGCCTCTCTATGACGGATCTGTCCAAGTCCTGTGAAAACCTGTCCACTGTGATGCTCTACAACCCCGGGTGAGTGTGTGGTAACAGCGGCTGCATGTGATTATCAGCTCAGACCCTGCAGTGCATCTCCCCCCCCGCATCAAAGCCCCTTCACAACTTCAGCTTCAGGCTATCTGCATTTACACTGACTCAACACTGTCGGTGAGGTTTAATAAACACAACAACATGTGGCTCTTCAGCTTCGGTAAAATGGATATAGTTCACAGATTATAAAGAAACAGATCGTCTGTCGGAAAATAAGACCAGAACCTCAAAAGCAAATAATATAAACCGACTGAATGTCTGAAAGTAACCTGGAAATAAACATTTATGTTGGACCATCAAACCATCATAATGATAATTCAAGGAGCTACTGACTGCTGACACACTAACATTTGTACATTTTGCCTTAAAAGGTGAGGAAAGCAAAGTAATATATTACTCAAGAAGATTAATTACAACCACTAATCCACTATACTAGAATATATGAATGCACATTATTATTTGTTAATACATTTAATATAAATTTGTTTATTATATTGTTTTTTGCTCCTCATGTGGAGTTTGAAGGATTAGTAGTTTGCTCTTTAAAATATCAGGAGAATAGTGAAACATGTCCAAAAGGTGAAGGGATAAAAAAATCCACAATAAAACAGAAACGATTCAAACACAGCGGCCTCCGTTTGAATTAAGTTTTTGTTTCTGAGCTGATGATTTAAAACAATGTTTGAACCTTTTAACGCACTCAGAAATGTTCCAGTGTGTAACACGTAGGAGGATCTATTGTCATAAATGGACATTTAGTCATTCGTGTATAATCACCTGTAAAAACACTGAGTGAACAGATGTAGCACCGGGATTATTCAACTCTGGCTGCACAGAATAAATGTGCACGGTTACTTACGTGTCGCTGCTCCTGTGAAAACAAGGTCTAGGTTTTGGGAAATATCCTGATGTCAATGATATTTACTGAGTGCATTCCTATCCTCCGAGGAGGAACCACTCCCTCCTGTGGCACCCTTTAGGACACACCGTGCCCTCTGACTGTTTGACAGTTTGTTAGTTTCCTCCTGATTATTGTCTCCCTCCCCGACCTTTTACTGCCACCATCAGGCTGAATCTTTTCTTTCGCTGGAGAGAAATTGAGCTTCTTGTTCTCAGTGTAATCTGCAGCTAAATGAGTTGAAGGGTTTTTATACACACACTCGTTCACTCTGTAAGCAGCAGCAGTGTGTTTTGTTAATTATTAGTCACGCTTCCTGTCCGCTGGAGTTAACTCTGTCAACCCTGTCTTGTTGGCAGTCTCTTCACTGAGAAGGGCCCCGTCTTCCTCAGGTAGACTCAGCCGTCCACTTCCTGTCTAACTGTCTCGTTTTTGACACACAAACCTGTGTTGACTCGTCCAGTCTCTCAGCCTGAACCCTCATTGTCTGTTTTGTTATTATTATTTTGCACGTCACCTTGCTGCTTCTGTCTCCATTTTGACGTCTGCCAGTAGAGAACACATTGTTGCTTTATTCCTCACCGCCTGGCGTTTTCATTTGAAGCCTCATTTTGTGTGTAGACTGCTGTTTTCACTTCACTCGTTGAGGTGTGTGTGTGTGTGTGTGTGTGTGTGTGTGTGTGTTTTTTTTGATGAGAGTAAAAGAAGCTGATGAAGGTTTTTGTGTTTGCAGGTTGGAGTTTGAGAGACAGCAGCGAGAAGAGCTGGAGAAACTGGAGCTGAAAAGGTACGAAGAGTCTGTATTTTCTCCAAATGTACTGAGAGACATTAACATGCACTCGTACATAAGATTAGAGTTCAGTTGGAGTTAATCCCACAATCTCTTGAATAAAGGAAATAAAATCTTATTAATTTAATCAGGTTTTACTTTCTTTAAAACTAAAACTATTTAGAGTCACTGTTTCGCATCAACATACAACACTGAGTATGTTCTTGCTGTAGGAGGCTGATCAAGGAGATGGAGGTGAAGCACCAGAGTGAGAAGGCAGAGCTGGAGCGCCTGCAGCAGGAGGTGGAGAGTCAGCGTAAGGAGTCTGAGGAGGTACAGCAGCGGATCCTCCGTCAGGAGGAAAGCCTCCGCCGCCGCAGCCAGGACATCGAGAGCCGCCTGCGAGACTTCCTGGCCGAGAAGGAGCGATTTGAGGAGGAGAGACGCTCAGAGATCCAGGGGCCAGACCTCCAGCAGCAGAACCAGCAGGACGAGGGCCGAGCAGAGGAGGAGGAGCAGCGGCGGCAGCAGGAGGCTGCAGAGCAGACTGAGATCTACCGCGAGCTGGAGAAGCTGAAGAGGGAGCGCAAGGAGCAGAAGGTTCGTCTGGAGACTGAGCGGCGGCGGCTGGAGGAGCAGGAGCGGGAGCAGCTGAGCCTGGTGGGGAGGTTGGAGGAACAGCTGAGAGAGAAACACGAGGCTGCAGCCACCATGCTGACCCGCGAGGACGCACGCCGCCTGGAGGAGGAACGTCGAGCCCTGGCTGAGATCAGAGAAGCGCTCCTCCGTGCCAAAGAGGCTGGAGAGCGGCCAGATGTGGAGGATGCCAGCGAGGAGGCGAAATCTGCCCAGGCTCGATACACAGACTTCAAGGAGGCTCAGGTGAAGGAACTGAACCAGCTGGAGGAGGGACTCCGGCAGCAGAGGGAGCGCCTGGAGAAAGAGGTCGCTGCTGAGCGCAGCACGCTGCTGCTCCTCGCCCACGGCCTCAAAGAACGACAACAGCAGCTGAAAGAGGAGCAGGCGAAGGGGGCGCAGGACGCTACAGCTGTCTGCCAGGAGGAGCAGCTGGTCAAACAGGCGGAGCACAGATTGCAGTTCAAGGAGCGACAGCTGGCCAGTGTGACCGATGGCCTCCTCCCCGCACTGGCTGAGGAGAAGCAGAGAGCCGCGGAGATGCTGGAGCGCAGCGGCGGAGGAAGCAACGGGAACTGCGACAGCCCGCCGGGGCTCGACAACACGCTGTACCAGGTGGAGAAGGAGCTGGAGGACAAAGAGGAGAAACTGAACCTCCACTGGCACAGCGCTCAGCAGCTCCAGCAGCTCCAGGAGACCTTCGAGTTCACGGCAAACGTGGCGCGCCAGGAGGAGAAGGTGAGGAGAAAGGAGAAAGAGATCCTGGAGTCGAAGGAGAAGCAGCAGAGGGAGGCGATGGAGCAGGCGGTGGCCAGGCTGGAGAGGAGGCACTCGGCCCTGAGGCGAAGCGTCTCCCTGGAGCCCGACACCGAGGAACAGAGACATAAGAGCTCAGTCAGCAAGAACCCGAGGACGGGGACCGAACTGGACCAGCAGAGGTCAGAACCTTATAATGAAACATACAGATAGACACTATATTATAACAAAGTCTGCATGCACAGTGACAACTTGGCCGGTTATAATGACATAATGAGTCTGCTTTCTCTTCAGAGTGGAGCGGGAGATCCAGAAGCTGAGACAGAGGATCAGTGAAGGGGAAGAAAACAACAGGACTCACTCCAGTAACGACGAGAAGACGAGTCACAACAGCTCCCCGGTCAGCCACATCCAGAGTCTGAACACACTGCTGCCGCTGTCAGACGACCGGTACGAGCCACGAGAACAACCGGTTGTCTTATTCACCTGTTTATGTTGTTGTTGTTGTTGTTAACGTTGGTACTCGTTGTTTACCAGGATAAATGCGTACATTGAAGAGGAAGTCCAGCGACGGTTACGTAAAATTAATCTTCTCAATGGCAGCAGCAGCAACATGGATCTGTCTCTGTCCAGTGAATCTCTCAAGGTGAGAACTGAACTTCATTAAGCTCTAACTGTGTTTAAAGGACCAGTGTGTAGAATTAAGTGCCACCTAGTGGTGAAGTTGTAGATTGTATGTAGAGAAACTACCAATTCACAAAAAACATTAAAGGCCTGATCTGGAGTCAGTGTTTGGTTTGTTTGACCCGCTGCCTCTGTAGATAAAATCATTCTCAGGTAACAACACAACGATTATATGAATATTATATTACATTTCTGACAATAGAGCTTGAACCATTGTGGTTTTATTAATGTGCAGCATCCAAACCAATACCGACCTCCATTATCTCAGTACATCCTGACTATTGATTAATTAAAAGTTGTTGTTTGTTTGCTGGTAAGACACAAAAAAGCCATCTAAAGCCATCAGTTAGCGTTAGTCCCAGTTAGAGTCTGCACAATCAATCAAATATTAATTGTGATCACGATTTTGCCTTTTCACAATTAACTGAACTAATTGTTTCCTCCTGCTGCAGCTTCATGTTGACAGCATTTAACTGGTGAAACACTCTGATTAACTGTTGTCGTAATTTCCATTAGGTGAGAATTTTTGTTCCAGAACAACAGTTGATCAACAATATATCAACAGTTAATTTTCTGGCGTCCTTTTGCAATTAAAGATGGAAAAATCTATAAATTCTGAAATAAAGGTAAACATCGTGGTGTGTTTGAACAAAGAAATGTCTGGTTCTCTCGTCAGTTGAGGTAAATAAATGATCTGGCTGTTACTGGATTTACTGCATCTCATTGCCCCTCTGACCAGTTCTGACCAGTTCTGGTTGGTTTTTATAGTCTAAACACGAATTAACTGGGACTTTATTGCCACTCTAAAATGAAGATAAATAGTGAATGAAGAAGTCCAGCAGACTTTCCCTGTGTAGAACTGATATTCAGCTCTTTAACCCTGCAGGAGGAGGAAGAAGTTAGCGACTGTAGCTCTGTTAGATTAACAGATGAGGTAAGACCAGGATGCATCTGCTCTATATGTCCCAATGAGACTTTCCCTGCTCTATAATCTGCATGATTCTCCCAAATACAAGTTATGGATGGACTCCACACTTCTGTCGATCAGTTTGGTTTCCAGCTCTTTTTAATTTGGTTCTTCTCCACCCTGGTTTAAGTTATCCTGGCTTTGTTTAATTTGTCTCTTTTTTCCCTTTTTCATGAAGTATAATTTAATAATTTATATAATTTGTTTGGATTACTAATAAAAATTACTGCTTGTTATTCTACGAAGTAAGAATATTCTGTGAATTTAATATGTAATGATACTGAGATCACCTGTGGATGTTTTATTGTTTTCAGGATGATGACAAACTGCAAAACATTAATCCAAGGAGGCTTAAGTATGAGGTAAGACCAGGATCTTATTTTGGGATTATTACAATTGAATTACCAATCATTACAAATCTGTAATTCTGCTACATTTTTACAATTCTGTATGTTTGCATTTTATTAAAATGTTCCTGTTATTGTTGCATGAAAGTTAGCAAAATCTTCTGATTTAAAGAAAGCGGTGAATGAGTTTCCATTTTAAATCTTCAGGGTTGCCAGACGGGAGTTCACAGACACATTTAGGTTTTAAGTTCCAATCACTAATATCAGTCACTTTAGTTTGACTTCTTCGTTTTGGAAGTAAGACAAAGGTTGAATGACATATTTTGTGACTCGTGTCGGGGTCAAAAATTTGGCAACACTAAACTCTTTGGTATATTTTTTGGAAGAACTGAGGAGAGGAAGCTCATTCTCTTCAGGGTGGTACCGATGCATGGAAAGCAGACAACAAAACATATCAAAAATATAATATTTTAGCTCGCAGTCCTTCATATTAAACACTGTGGGATTAAACATGGGTAAACTTTTATAATAATTTAGCCACAGAGAAAGGTTAGGGAAGATTTAGAAGAATTATTTGCACATGCTACTTTGCCCACGTTTGATTGGAATGGAAGTTTCTTTTTTTTTGGTTGTCTTCCTAATTTGCATGCCAAACCTCCTCTCACTGTTAATTTTGAATCATTTACAACTCACCTGTGCACCTGGTGATGGAGGAACTGTAATTCTCTTTGGGTTGGATTATGGACTTAATTCAAAAGAACCTACCCGTCCTTCTTGACGATGTAGTCATGGACTCCCCCCTTGTGCACACAGAGAGTCTCCCAGTTTTGGTCTAGCCTTGTGCTTTCCCCGGATCCCGAGGCGAACTCCACTCCTCACATCCAAGAAAACACATTGGAAGAACCAGAGATTGGCCTCGTACAGCTTCACGGAGAAGAAAAACTAGAATCCACAGCTGAAGTCTTGATTGAAAAAGAGGAAGTGCCTAATAAAGATGGTGACAAAAACAAATGGTGGCAAGAAGGAGTGAATTGTCCTCTAGGAGAAGTGGGCAAAGCTGCTTGTGGACTTGATCGATGTTATATTGGACAACAAGAGTTTTGTGCCACCTCTGCAAAAACCACGACCAACAGATTTGATGAAAACGAGAATATTACCGATAAGACGAGAAGCGATCCTGCCTCCTGTGTTCCTCGTGATGGTGATGATGATGATAAAAAGGTTGAAGATAGGGTGAAGGAATTGCTGATACATGGAAGCTCTGATTCTTACTCAAAGGAAGTCAAACACCAGACAGCAGCAGGGATAGCAGAAGATGAAGAACCTTCCAATGATCAATCATCAAAGTTGTTGGACTCTGTCAATGGCTACATCAATTCCAAGCAAGGGTCGAAGGAATCCGTTAATACTCAAATAAAACAAGAGATTGACACAGAGGCTGAGAAGGTGGCAGCCAACAGGAGCTATTATTTTGGGTATTTTGCTGGAAAGCTGTCGGAAGCGTACAAAGACGCTGGTAGACGGTTGCAGGGCACACGGGACATCATTCGAAATGTACGAGTAGATGAAATGAAGGTTGTACTCACTCAGTATGTGACCATGGTGTCCAAAGAGCTGCCGCTGGTTCATCAACTGCAGCTTAAACCGGAGCCCGAACCTCGCGTCCTTCCAGAAAATAAAGTCCGTAAGGTTGATCTGTCGAGAGATTGCACTCTTAGTCTTTCTCCGAACTGCACCATGACTGCGATCCCGGAGATTTCTCGATGGCCCGAAGGCTCTGTGTCGTCTCTGAGAAACACAAGTCCTGAAGTGTTTAATCAGAAGCTGGTCGAGTTGCCAATAGCCTTATCTCAGCTACACTCATTTTCATCCCAGATGATCCTAGAAAAGTTGGAATCTCTGGCTCCTCAAATTAAAGTCAAAAAGCTTTTGAGTATCTTCTGGGTCAAAACTGCCAACCATAAGCAGCCAATCCCAAAGCCTGGGTGCTTGCTTTTGTCAGAAAAGGACATAATAGTGCTATCGAGTGAAACAAATTCAATCGACAACTTAAATGTTTTTCACCATTTTAATCTCATGGAACTCAAGGAAGTCCAGATTGGTTTGGCAGGGCAGCACCTCCGGCTAATGGGCTGCACCGAAGACACCGTCTTGGCAGTCTTTACCCACAGCAAAGAGCTTACCCAGGAGTTCTGCAAGGCTTTACTGAAGGTCCTTTCTCCTGAAAAGTTCTCTGAAGAGACTGAAGATCACCCGTTGCTCTCTGATGATCTCATGGTCCTCTCTCTGGATTGGATGTCGACTGTTCCTGACATCGCCCTGGACAACGGCCTTCGCGTCATCTCGAGATTTAAGCGGGTCCTTGCAGATCTGCTCTACATCGTCCATGGGAACA
This sequence comes from Morone chrysops, assembly GCA_019097615.1. NCBI lineage: Eukaryota > Metazoa > Chordata > Actinopteri > Moronidae > Morone > Morone chrysops. Next base: position 29,492,060 of record JAGRRF010007494.1, read on the forward strand.
TGGATGGTCCTGACAAACCCTCTCTGGCAAACATTTGTCCTCTGCTCTACACCAGCGTCAAGATCATGAACTCTACCCATGTGCACCAGAGCGCCATTTTTCAGTTTCTCCTTACGGACACTCATGTAGTTCTTCTCCGTGAGGATGGCATCTTTCACCCGGTGCCACGGGGCTCCAGTCTGGTCCCTGCACAGCCCCAGTTCCAGGGGCTCGAACTCCGCAAGCGGTCAGAGATCAAATGCCTGCTCGTGAAGCAGAATGACAACTGGCTGGTGGTAGACATCACATTTAAAACTCACAAACCGCAAACTCGTGAAAAGTCCAGGCGAGCCTCAGCTGAAGTGCCGGCGGTGTCTCATCACAGTCGTCAGTGCGACTCCTGGAAGTTGTCTTTCGGTTGTACCTCAGAAGCTATGATCTTGATTAATCATCTGTGTGCCTGAGTTATTTACCTGGATCAGAAAGAAGAAATAATCACAAAGTTTAATTTAATTTAAGGATGTGTTAAATAAGCTTTTGCCACTTGACAGAAAAAAATAGTGAATAGCTATTTAATGAAAAGGTGATTCAAACTGGACCAAAGTAAACTGGTCACAATTGAAAGTATTTTAAAAATATCTTTTAATATTTTATATTTGTAATTCAAATGTAATTATGTGATTTTGCCATTAAGTCCTAAAGATTGTATTTTGAAATGAGGAAGCCCAGACCATGTTGACATGATGTTAACTGTAAATATATATTATCATAATGAATGAGGATAATCACTTTCTATGTATTTATGAAAGTTGTTTTGTTTTGGTCGGTTTACTGTTTTAATTGTGTTGATGATTCCTGTTTATTCTTGTTTGATTTCTGATCTCGTTCAAAGGGAAAATCAATTAATTTACCTTTTCTAACGTTAGTAAAACACTAGCTAGCTGACACTAACACTGGCTAAATTAAGATATGACGATAAGTGTTGCTTTTATCTTTTAACCATCTTCAAAATGTGGTTGTGTTTTCAACATAGATTAATGTAATTATAATTATAATAGTACAGGGAAGGAGGAAGTTGACCGAGGTTCCAAAAGGGAAAGTTTGAAGAAAAAATTTGCAGCTGCACTTTATGAAAAATGATTGTGATCTGATGACTTGAATAAAATAGTTGGATGGATGTGAAATGATTACAGAAAAAATATGATGTTTGAAGGAATAATGTTTAATGTTTATAATTATATAAAGTGAGAACAGGATAATAAAGATTGAACTTTGTATAAATCTTATTGTCTGATATTATTTGTCAATAGTAGTAAATCATTTTCAATCAATTTCAGAAATTGATTCACAACAATTATTGTAAATTCTTTCTGAGTCAACCCTTTACTTGACTGCTTTACTGCTTGTAAAACCTCTTTCTTCTCCTCTTTTCCTGTTTCTCGTTTCTCCCGGTGACTTCTTCTGCAGCACCTTGTCTCTCGTTCTCTCGGGACGAGCTCCGACGGCCTTCAGGAGCCCGTTAAAATTAGCATTCCTCGTTACGTTCTCCGCGGGCAGGGGAAGGACGAACACTTTGAGTTCGAGGTGAAGGTGAGTTCAGGCAGCAGTTACTTACATCCAGACACTTATATGGTCTCTCATCATCCATCTCTCTCTGGATGCTTATTTCTTCTATATATTTCTGAATGTAACGCCATAAAATGTGTCTGGATGTGGAAGATGATCCTATATTGATCTCTGTGGTGAAATCAAGGTTTTGCAGCAGCACAAGGACACATAAAGTAAAGGAAATAAATAATTAAGTGTATAAAAACTTTACAAGAACACTTTAACTCAAAACCAAATATAGGTTATAACTATTTTATTTTAGCTATTGAATATAATAATAAAAATCTGGATTCAAATTTGGATTTTATGCTTGTAAACTGACACTAAGTGGATGGAAGTACTCAGATGTAGAAGAACAATACCACAGTGACCTCAAGCAGAGCATAGCTAACGTTGCAGCAGCTAAAAGTGGCGCTAATTTGGACTATTTTATGTACTGCAAGGTATTTAAATATGTAATAATAATATGTAATTCCCTTTGCACCAGTGGTACCCTGGACCAGAGGGTTGTCTGTCGTTCTCATTCTTGTGAATAATATCTTGAGGGAATTTCTGACCATATTTCAGAAGTAAAGTAAAAAATGTTATTAACTAGATTTAAGTCAATTGAAGGCCAAGTTGACATTTAAATGAGAACTGGGAAAGAGGAAGCAACAGGAGGCAAGTTGAGTTCAAACAATACAATATGTACAGTGTGTGTGGAGAGAGGAAGGCTTAACAGCAGCAATCAGAAACATGTACTGAGTTATTAAAGGACGGTGATGGAATAAGGGTGAGCAGTTTCAGTGACTGGTTCCAGTAAAGGAGGTGTACTGTTAATATGTACTTGTACTTATGTTAATAATATTGTATAAGTTACCGACTGCAGCTTTAATAATCCGAATCTGCAAAGGAACCGCCTTTTTAATTAAAATAGTTTGGGTTCTTTTTGTAGACGACCATTATAAAGTATCTGATTCCGTACAGCTTTATCTTTTCATCCGTCTTTACATCAAACGTTTCTGTCTCCAGATCACTGTGATGGACGAGATGTGGACGGTGTTCAGGCGTTACAGTCGCTTCCGGGAAATGCACAAGAGCCTCAAATTAAAATATCCAGAGGTGAGACGGTTTGATCCACTACAGCTACTCACAGGGTGACAGCGTTGTCTGAGGCTTTCTCCAGGAGGAGTCCTGACTGTGGGTTTTCTATAAACTCACTGATATCTCTGTTTCAGCTGGCAGCTCTCGAGTTCCCTCCAAAGAAACTGTTTGGAAACAGAGATGAGCGGATGGTTGCTGAGCGCCGGAATCACCTGGAGGCAAGACACTCTTATCCAGTTTTATTCACACATTCAAGCACAAAAGAGGTTAATTCTCTGGTTGTGAAACATGAACGTGACTCTGTGCTGTGTGTTTTTGCAGCGTTATCTGAGGAACTTGTTCCGGGTGATGCTGTCGTCCTCCAGCTCTCCCCTCAGAGCAGACGCGGACGGCGGTTTCCATCTCACCAAGCATGCCATCGGCGAGTTCTCGCCATTTTTCAAGAAGGGCGTCTTCGAGTACAGCAGCCACGGCACCGGCTGACTCGCCTGCCAAAGCGCCTGAACGAGCAACAAACAGAAACTGCTCGGTGCCTTTTCTCCGGGCCTCGGCTCGGGAGAACCGCCTCAGAAGGTCAGTTTACTGTCCAACACGAAGATCTCAATCAGTTTCAGCTCCACGTGGAAACTTTATCATGAATGTTAAGGTAGGAAATATTAAGCACTCTGTTTAAAGAGTTTTATTTCTACGTGTATCCAGAGAAACCAGGTTTTCAGCGGACTTCGTACGATCTTTGTTCTGTTTTTTGAGTCGATGATGGAAACAAACACATTCTGGCAATAAACAGCTAAATATTAAATATATTCACATGCAGCTATGATATTTATGTCACGTAGTCTCTAAAGGTAGAACACAACATTAACGCAGGCAGGCAGCTCAGTGGAGATTTTAAATCCATCAGCAACAAATTAACAAATTTCATCATCAATTACTTGTTTATCAAAGAAAATTTCTCTTAATTCAGCTTCTAAAATGTGATTTGCTGCTTTTCTCTGTTTAATATCAGTAAACTGAATGTCTCTGGACAAAATGAGGCATTTGAAGATGGGAACTTGGGGCATTTTTCAGTAATTTCTCACATTTTAAAGACTAAATCAGTTTACAAAAGAAAGAATCAATAATGGCAGTGGTCAGTGACTGCAGCCGTAGTTCAATCACACCTGGATCTCCTGTCGGTGAGTGGCGGGAGGCTTTACCACTGGCAGGAGAGCGGGTCTCAACAGTGTGAGAACAGGAAGCTGGTGCCTGTTTACGTCGTAGAGGAGTGAACATTAATACAGAGTATCTGTAATGGGACTGTTGTGGTCTCGCTGTGGCTCCAGTTCTGTTTGTAGTTAGACTGGAAGTAAAACACAAACTGAAAGCAGTCACATGACCGTGTGACCTTATACCAGATCTGCAGTTCTGCTGTAAAGTTGGCCGCTGTAACATGGGGCCTTATGGAGAATGACTCACTGCTGGAGCCAGCCTCTAGTGGCCGTTAGAGGAACTGCAGGCATGCTCGACTGTCATTGGATCACACAGCAAAAAGGGGCGGGACTTAGGATGGGTCAGTTGTAAACATATTTGTGCCATTTGAAAAGTTTTCTCTGAAGTAATGTGTGTAAAGGCTCAACTTCTCTTTATCCCAAAGATTGTTTTAGTGCCACCAAACTCCGAACCTTCACCTTGATATTCGTCTTATTCCCCAAATGTAGTTTTATCCTCCCTCCTGATGGGACCTGATGACTGTGCATTTATTAGACTGCAGTGTTTCAAAAGACTGAAAGCCTCTCTGTTTCTTCTCTGTGCTCTAATTTTATTGATTTTAAACACCCGACTGATCGTTAACGTTAAATTAGATCCTCGACTCCACAAACCTGTAAAATAAATGATCAGAGTACAGAGATGCAGCCTCAGCACACACTCAAGATTTTTCCCAGATTAAAGGTCGAACAGGACAAATAATTCACTCAGAGGGAGAAACTCTGTCCCTCCAGCAGCTCAGCACTTTGTACTTCAGAGCTGGTTTTACTTTTAATATAAATGTGTCAGTGAGTGAATCCGATTGGATCCTGAAGTCTTCCACAGCCTCACTGTCTGAATATGAACACATGAACCACTGACTGCTTTCTTCCATAAGCCATACTGTGTGTATATAGAATGTAAATGTGGATGTGCATAGTTTTTCTATACGATTATGCTTGTATGCAATGTAAACTATTGGCATTGAATGTCAGTAAAGGGAATGTACCACAACGTTCACACTGTGTCCACTGTGTCTTCTTCCTGCTCAACAAGAACTGTTGTTAGAGGTTCCACATTCACTAACTGGGGTGGAAGAAATCAGGATATAATAACGAGTTTCACCAACCGTAGCACAGAAAGTTGAGCCTCGTCATCAAACTACAACAGATTTTATTCCCACTGGAGGAAGTTTTTTTATGGACAGTCTCAAACAAAAATTCTTGTGATTAAAAACATTTATTGGTTTGACAACATGATGTTGATCTTTGTGATTTAGAGGTTTACCTGGTAAACATCACCAGCAGCTTCAGGATAACGGACATTTATATTTGTTTAGAAACATCTGCAGTAAACAGCTGCGAACTGCTTATTCATGATTCATGCAACATCTTCAGGAAATGATGAAATGAGAGAGAGGTAGAGAAGGTTTCAGAATGTCCAGGTAGAGCAGGTGGAGTTCAGTGTTTGCAGGCTGGTCCAGGAGAGTTCGGTACCCGAGTCTTTCCACCCAGGATCTGCTCTGAGGGCCTGAAGGGGAAGTCGTACAGAGGGACACTGAGATCCTCCAGCTTCTCCCTGCAGGTCTGCAGCAGGTCGTCATACTCCTGCAGGTCACACGTTCGTTACGTCACCACATTATCGGACAGATTTCTCTCAGAACGACGACATTAATGTGTGATAACGCTGAAGAGCTAACGGCGACTGACCTGACACTCCCGGGCCAGCTCGCACTGGAAGGCACTGATGGCGGCGCGTTTAGACTCCAGGATTTCCTACAAGTGGGAAAAAAATATAGTAATAGATATTTGTTCTTGAAACACAAATATTAAAAAATCACAAAAAAGTAAAAGTGTTACTGGCGCCCCCTGCAGGCTGTATTGCCCATTACACCTGCTGATAGAAAGAACATACAAACATACTGATGATCAGAGCCGCACAGTAACGCATTAGTAGTATTAATGTTACTTTGTCGGATAACTAATAACTAACTCAGTAATAATATCAGTTACCTCCCCAAAAATTATTAGTTACAACCTAATTTTTCTTGTCACCCTGCTACTCCCCGGATTAATGTTTTTCTGGTTTATTTTACAGATACAGTTAAATACGTGGAAATATTAATAAAATTACAAAAATGACCTGTGAATTTACACATCTAATGTAAAATGTGAGAAATCTGTTTATTTACTGCTTATTTAAAGAAAAAGTAAGATTGTTGTATAACTTTCAAGCCCTGGCTATACTTGTATGGATGGCAGGAAGATGTAAAACAGATTTATGGCTTCTTGAGAATAAAACACATTTTCTATTCTCTGATGAACATTAAAGGTGTACTGTAATCTAGATATAGAGTCTTGTGCATACAGGAGTGAATTATCTGCATAGAAATGGATATTAAAGGTGAGCTGGAGTGATATTGTTCATATAGACTGTAAATAATAATGGACCAAACACAGAACCTTGTGGTACTCTTTTTGGTTATTAAAATGGAGTTTTGAGACTACAGGTACAGATCGCTGAGGCAAAGACACGTTTTAACTTAAAAATAATCTTTTGGAAACAATTTGTAGATACAAAATCGTACCTCCAGTTTGTTGGCGGCGGCGTTGCTGACTGCAGTTTGGTCGACGTTGGAGACCGAGAGCGCGGTGCAGAGCTGAGCCTCCTTCTTCTCCAGAGTTTCTGTCAGTGCTGCCAACTTCCTCTCCAGCAACAACTCCTTCAGTCCGCTCTTCTGCTGGATGTCCAGGATGGCCTCCGTCTGCTTCTTCAACAGCTCGTCACGCTCCTGCTGAACCTGCCGCCCACCAAAACATTCCTCTGAACACCGGCCAGGCGGAGTGAAGGTGGAAGTTGTGATGTGAGCAGTTTACCTTTTCAAACGCCTGCAGCAGCAACTCGTGCTCCACTGTCAGATCTCTCAGCTCCTTTTCAATGACCTTCACACGAGCTCTGGTCGTCTGTCAGACACATTATCAGCAGGTTGAAGGAAAATTATTATTTTTCTTTATGAGCATCGTTTCAGTCAGTTACAACATTTTAATAATTTGTGTTAAAAACTGAGTCAGAGACGACTACAGGAAGTGTGGCAGGTAAGATGTGTAAGATGTAATGAACGTTTATAAAGGAATTCAAGATTATTTAAGATTAAGAAACATAACATTTGGCTTTTTTCACAACAATCAGTATATTGTGAATAGTTGGTATAAATTTACTGAATTTGTCTTTTGGTACAGCGTCACTGTCAAGGTGCCTGATGAAAACTGAATTGTAGGGTTGGTAACTGAACCTCAATACATTTTGTTTCATAGCAACACTAAAGAAGTTATCAATAGCTTTATTCTTCTCCAAACCAGTGAAAAAGCTCTGATGTAGGAAAAGGCACAGCTCGAACTTCTAACAGCGTCCTTGTGTCTTTAAATCAAATCTGTCGGTTTAAATGTTGAAATGGATGTGAAAGATGGACAAATCTATAAGAATTTGACTTAAAGGTTTTCCTTTAAGTGCAGGTAGCAATGAATATTAATAGGCAAAAACACTGAAATGTGAAATTAATTATTATATTAATTAATTTTCAATCCAGAATATCTGTATTGTACGTTAGTTATTTAATGTGTCGAGATGCTTTCCGCGCTCTGTGCAGTGAACGCACCGCCATCTTGGCCTTGGTCTGGTTGTGTTCTTCCAGCTGTTTCTGGAGCTCGGGCAGCTTCAGTTGGACTTCCTGCAGAGACTCGCTCAGACGTCTGTTCTCCTCCTGAACAGCTGTAAGCTCTTTGTCCGCTCGTGCGTGCTGCTTCGACACCTCCGCAAGTTCCTCCTGACAAACAGCCGAGCCACATTAACCAAAAATATTATCTGTACTTCATCAAAAACATCTAAACTTTTACGTGTTAAAGTTAGTCGTGGTTTGTAAAACTCAAATAAATGTGATAAAACAACAATAAAAATGATTCAGCTGGTAACAGTGACTTTATTCCAGCTCCAGGAACTGTTTCTGCAACAGAAAAGGAACTATTCACAAACTGATTATTTGAAGGTAGAAGATGTTTGACTTAAAACCCTGATTGACTCAACTTATTCATATTCACCCATCTTACTGTAAGAAACGTCTCAGATAAATAATTAAACTACTTGGGACAGAAGATGAACAAATGCTTAAACATCGTAAAAACAATTGAAATACAAAAACAGTATATAGTATATAACTAGTATATAATTAGTGAATTTTATTTTGACTCAAGGAACCGATGAATGTCTACGAAAAACAATATAATAATATAATAAGGTCATATATTTAAAATTCACTTGCCACTAGATGTCGCTCTGGAGCACCAGACTCAGTGATTTAACCTGGCTGATCATCGTAAAACACACGCAGGTTGTTATTGTCAGACAGCATTATGGGAACGATCCCTACAGAGATAGACCTTTAACCACAAACACTCACTGTACCTTTGTATAAAGTGAAACTACATCCACTGTTTCACATTCAGAGCATCAAGCTTCTGTAGAACCGGTTTCATGTACTGTGGTCCTCTCTGTCTCACCTTCAGCACCTTCTGATCCGCCAGCAGCTTAGTTTGGACAGCAGAGTAGTACTCCTCAGCCCCTCTGAGAGCTCGGTCGTGGTCCTCCACCAGACTCACGACGCGGCTCTTCATTCTGTCCTCGAGCTCGTTCGTCTCGGCTCTTCGCTTTTTGCCCTCCGCTTCGACCACTGACTGCATTTTCTTGTGATATTTCACCTCAATCTCTATTTAACAGCAACAGAGGAGAGCGGTTAGACTGAGTTTGAGACAGTATGTTTGTGGGAGTCGGGTTTATTCACCTCTGATTCTCCTGTCGTAGTCGTTCGCCAGCTCCATTAACTCTACCTGGTGTTTCTGTTGAGAAGAGCGACAGGTCAGAGGCCGAGGTTCTCACTGGTGGAAATAAAACGGGGGCCGACCGAGGAACCAGACTCACCAGTTTGAGCACCTTGATGCAGTTTTCGTTTTGGAGCTTCTTCTCTCTGCAGTCCGCCTGCAGGCCGTGCACTTCCCTCCGGAGCCCGAGCTCCGACTCCGTGTGCTGGTTCTGGATGAGCGAGGTTGAGGTCACGCCGTCCATCTTCAGCCCGGAGGTCGCGTCGTGGTGTTCGGACAGGACGTGCTTCAGCTTCTGCTTGTACACCTGTACGCCGATGATCACATGGTGTTTAGACGTGAAATTCAAATTGGGTTTGTTCTAAAATATACTGAGTTTAATCAGCACATGAAGTTTGATAAAAGTAAATAATAATATAAAGAATATTGTGGTAAACAGAGTGGATACATATAAAAGAGAATATACAGCAGATACTGACATCTTAATGTATCAGGCTGTTCGTCCGGATCTCACCAAACAGATAATAAACCTCTGAGGTGTGTGTGTGTGTGTGTGTGTGTGTGTGCGCAGCTCACCGTGATCTCCACTCGGTGGCGCTCCTCCGCCTCCTCTCTCTCCCTGTGTCTGTTCCTCAGCTCGGCCTTCGTCTCCTCCAGGCTCCTCTTGGAGATCTCCCAGAAGGCCTGGATCTTGTCCCTCTCCAGCTGGAAGTAGCTCCTCTCCTCCCGCTCTCTGTCCAGCTCCTCTCGCAGGCGAACGATGTGCTCCTCCAGCTGGAGGGTCACACACACACATCAGTCTGTCTGTCTGTCTGTCTGTCTGTCTGTCTGCCTGTCTGCCTGTCTGTCTGCCTGTCTGTCTGTGAGCGGCTGCCTCGTGACAAATAACGCAGCCTCATTAAATATAATATTTACATCAGTTGTTGTGTTTGAGATGTTTCCATTCCTCCTTATATTTCAGTAACTCTTCAAATGTTCTTTTATTTTTCATCAAAAAACTTCACAAACATAAAACTTCCATTAGAATTCAAAATAAATTGTTATTGTGTTATTAGTTATGCCTGATAATGATCTCACGTTCCTCCATTTGCAGCTTTATAATATTTATTGTTGTTTTAATGTTTGTGCTGTTTCAGTTTTACAGAGCGAAGCACGTTGAGCTGCATGTTTGTGTGAAAGCTGGCGTTTAAATAAAGTTCAATCGGGGTTCCCACTCTTTTTAAGAAACTGGTTCTTCAGGACATTTATCATTTCTGGCTTACTGACCTGAAACAGGTAAACACAGGTGTTACCAGATCTGTTGGAGACAGATAATGACTTATTCTAACTGTGGATTATGAGGTTCATTTATAAAACAGAACCAACATTTAGTGTGTTTGCAGCCTGTATGTGGAGCTACATGAAACCATGACTGGATTCTTTCTGTTTGTTGAACTTTCTGTTTCTTCTTTCTTTGGTTACAGGACAAAGAGGTTGTGTATAATTCAAATGTGCATCAATATAAATAAAAGACTTCTTTCCGAGAGGCTGCTGTGAAAAAGGTCTGTTGGCTGCAGCAAAGCATCGGTTAAAGTACAATTACACACTTTATTAACATGGCTGCAAAACTCATTTATAGCGTCACATTTCCAGGTTTTCCAGGTTTTCCAGGTCGCGTGTGAACCCTGTCCCTGTTTACAAGGAGTTAGATTTTCTACATGTGAATAAATATAAAGTTGAAGCGGTTTCCCTCCAGCTGACCTGGTCTTTGGACATCTCCTCGGTGGACAGACCGTCCACCACCGCAGAACTCTTCCCCTTCCCGGGCTTCTTGCTCTTCGCTTTGGGAGGCTGAAGAAGGAAACAAATCAACTTTAACACCTTTAAACAACTTTAACACCTTTAAACAGCTCCGTTAGCAGAGCTAGCATCTCAGCTAACAGAGCTCCACAGGAAGCTGCTGTCTGACTGATGCTAAGCTACATGCTACCAGCAGACATTTAACCCTTCAGAATAAAACAAACTCACCATCGTTACAGACGGTCGGTAGTAAACTGCAGTTAGCTGAGCAGCTAGCCACAGACCGGCTACATGTAAACACGACGGGTTGTCATGGCAACCACAGATTCTTCTTCATCCTCGGTTTTAATGTCGGTCGGTAAAACCAGCTCGTAGCTGCATTACCGCCACCTGCTGGACGGAGTGTGGAACTAACTCTCTTTTATTCCGGTTATTGTAAAATAATGAATTAATAATAATTAATATCATGTCTGTTCTTCTCCTCCTGCAGTCTTTTAATAGACTAAACTCACCTTTTCAGAACTGCAGACCCCACTTAACTGTCTACATTGTCTGTTCTTATCTGTTTCTTGTTTCTTACTGTTTTTATTGTTTGTGTTGTACGGTGTCCTCGAGTGCCCAGAGAGGCGCCTTTAAATAAAATGTATTATTATTATAATAACTGATCGACAGTTTCTGTTTTTTTACAAGAGAACTAATAAGAAAGATATTAATATTGTTAATGTGGTTATTCACTGTTCCACCTTTATATATCTGTATCTATATGTATGTATGTATTCTTTAATTGTGCAAAACTACACTACACTGCAGCAGTTTAGCTGCTGATAACCTGAGAAGCATCTTCACACACATTTTAATACAGTGCTTTTATTTGTTGAGATTAAAACACAACACAGATGTTGAAGAGTAAAAACTCTACAGAATGACAGTAAATGAGCGAACCCTTTAATATCATTATCGGCATACAGAGAGAAAAACAACAACAGAGGAAGTATTTACATTGTTTACAATATTTACATTGTATACAGTGTTTACATTGTTTACATTGTTTACAGTATTTACAGTGTTTACAGTAATATCTGCTCCACAATCCTTCAGTGGAGCCTCAGACTCTCTGATAGTGTGACAGATTCACACTATGATTCACCAGCACTTCCTGTCTGTGGTGGATTCTGGGCAAGATAGTACACACACTCCTCACTGCTCCTCTTTGACTTGTTGACTGTGCTGTACAGATTATTGTTTGTGAGTGGCGTCTCGCTGCTGCCTGCCAGGTAGTACGGACTTTCAACATCAGACTCCCTCCTCGGCTGCTCCTCGCCGTCCACAATCTCCTCGTAAATCACCTCAGCTGCAGTTGTTCTGTCCTCAGCGACGTTTGTCTCTCGTCTCTTTTTTGAGCAGAATTTAAACATTAAGACGCCCAGAAGCACCAACGCAGCACCAACCACTGCACCAACAGCTACCTTCCAGGAGTCTGAAGGTTGTTGGTTCTCTGGCTCTGAATCACCGGCTGCTGTTACCCCCTTCTGTCCGGGTCCAAGGCCAGAACCCGGGCCACTGATTGTGGGTGGGACTGGTACGTTTCCAGCATCCACCATGTTGGGATCTGTTGTCACTGTCAGATATACTTGACTTCTATTACACATATACATTCTTGCATCATTTTGTGTAACATGTTTGATTTGCAGAGAGTTATCTGGCAGAGAAACAAAGCGTTTGTCAGATGTTTCCACTTTGCCATTTCTGACAAGAATCGTCTTTGTACTACCTAAGAGGTTGGTCCATGTTACACCTCCCGTCTTATGAGGACAGGGCAGTGTAGCCACAGAGTTCAGCAGCACAGTAACTGAAGGGGGATGGCCTGTAAAGTAAAAAGGCAGCGATCAGTAACAGATTGAAGGTCGGTTTCTTGGCTTCAGAGCGCAGACTGTTACGTACGGAAGCTGAGAGATGCCGCGTTTGCAGTTTTTTCTTTAATTGGTGTTATCTCAATGTCACAAGTTAATTTATCTCATTATCTCAAGAAAACAAAAGGCAGATTTCTCGAGATAATTTATCTCAAGAAAATGGCTTAAAAATTACTCTGCTCCGCTAGCTAGCTAACTAATGAATCTTCGCTCTGTGGCGCTAAAAGTTGAAGATTGATTGACGGGTGAATGTTTGATATTATTGGTTCAAATCAGTTAGTTCATGTTGACGTAAGCACGCGTCACAATGGTTGGATTTTAATAAAAATACAAAGAAACTGAGTTATTGTGAATGTTTGTTGTCATATATTATTAAATAGAGAAACAATATAAGTGAGGATGAGATCTTAAAGGGTTAAAATTACATTTTCTGTTTCACTTGGACTTTAATTTGTGAACCTGAAACCATTCGAAAGAATAATTGCAACCACGGCTGTTCTCAGCTTCTGTAGTACAATTCTGAGGTACTTTATACTTTTTACTCCACTACATGTATTTGACAGCTTTAGTTACTTTACAAATTACAGATTTATGCACCCAAAACATATGAAGAGTTTATAAAATATGATTGAGTTTAAGTACAACTACTAATCCTAATCTGAGTAAGAATCACTTTATATGAATACTCTACAGATAAATATATAAACCTTACTCAAGTAAAAGTGTTTATTATGATCAGTATGATCAGAGTTTACTGTCAGTGTTTTATTTTATATCTGATGGTTCAGTTTTAATATTACTGCTGCATTAATGTTGTATTTAACTGCTGTAGATGTTTAAGGTTGAGCTCATATGAACTACTTTATACACTGCTGGTGGTTTAATCCTGTGATTCAACACACAGAACAAGAACTCAAAGACACAGTATATCGTACTCTATATACTCTGTTTTTATACGTAGTAACAGTCCCAGATACCTCAGAGAATGTATTTCTATCTGTCATTGAGTACAAATTAGTTGTTTGTGATGTTCTTCCTCTCATGTACACAACTACAGACACATGTAGTGGAGTAAAATGTATAAAGATGCATAAACTCACTCAAGCAAAGAGAAACCGACGTGTACATAAACACAGTATTTGAGTAAATATGTAATAAAAATCAGACAAATAAAGACGTTCTCACTGGCAGAGCTGAGACAGAAACCTCCAGCGAGGAGAACGAAGAGATAAAACAACATTTCTGCAGCCTGGGAACCTTCAGTGTCACTGACTGACTGAGGAAGTTATGAGCAGTAACAGTCAGTGTTACTGTTACGCCTTATTTATTACAGGAACCCCAACTCAACTGTTTTTCAAAATAAAGCCACAAATATTAACTGTATCTTAACAGAAAGGTCAAAATGAGGATAACCCTAACCCTGGTTTTTAGGGATGCACCGATATGAACATTTTGGCTGATACCGATATCTGATATTAATTTTGCTGTTATGGCCGATAACTGATATTAACGATATTAATATATGTTTTTTTTTCTGAGATGATAAAATTTTGTACAGACTGAAGATCATGCAAACTTAGTTTTTGAATGCCTTCCTTTATTTTCACAACGTATTTTACTTCCAAATAACAAGGTTACAGGGCTACCATAGCCCG
>JAGRRF010007494.1:29538022-29555405 GCA_019097615.1 Morone chrysops
CCAAAGTTTCCAACCATCCCAGGAACAAAGCTGCATGTTTGAGATGACGATTTGGTAAAAAGCAAAAACAAAGTGTTACGTAGTGCTGAGAGGTAAAGTCATGTACTCCTTACAACACCAGCAGAAACCCCAAAAGGAAAAACAAACTTCACTTTTCAAGTAAAACAGAAAATACGTCTTTAAAAAAAATATCTACTGTATCTTACAAGTCTGTCACCAAACACAAAGAGTCATTTAAAAAACTAGTTAATCGCTCCAAATAATAATATTAAACAAAATACAGTATTTTCAGGCAGTCAGCGTATAAAGCGTTTACAAATCAGGAGGGGAGCTTGTGTGCAGTTTGGGAACTAAAGGCATACTATGCAGGAAGTGAGGTGGAGCAGCTTTAACTCACAATGTTGAATTGTATTTTTGGCGGCCGCGACGCTCCAAAACTCATTAAACGCGGTGCACATGTCAGTGCCGGTCAGTCAAAGACGTACATACGTAGTGTTTAGGTCTATGTCAAATGTCAAATTTTTGGTGCCATTTCCAGAGCTTCTTTTTAATGAACTCCTCGAGAATTAATTGGATCGACTTCCAATTTGGTGAATTCACTATAAAGAAGTTCACGATGAAAAGTTATTAAAATCATGATGATTTGTCCGACACCATGTCCGTGGCGTGGCGTCGAAAATCTGCATTTCACCATGAACAAATGAACCTTTGACAATTTTAGTGTAAATTCTCCAATCTGCCCGAAATGTTCACAGTGTGGTCTCCATGTGACGTGCTGGCACCAGTATTTAAATGTAAGTAGCAGAAAGTACAGATACACAGACAGTAAAGTCTGGAAATATGTCACCTTCCTGCAGGGTTGTGCGGAGGTGTGGCCATGTTTATTTGTGCTTTAGATCGTAAACAACCGCTGGGAGACAATCAGAAAATAACGTTTAATTTCTCTCCTCATTCATTCTCTATGTAGCTCGACCAAAGCTGCTAACGGACACATCCTGCATAGAACGCCTGTGAAGTGTTATTTTACAACAAAATGAGCTAATTAGCATTAGCAACCACAGCTGTCGGGTTTAGTAGGAAGCCTCTCGTCGTCTCGTCGAATCTTTTGGCTTTAATTTGGCGTTTCTTTTAAAAGTCGTAATAAATAATCAAAGTAAAACAAATAGATGAGCGTCGCTGCAGGTTTCCTCTCGCTGCAGTTCGTCAGGATCTTTCAACCATAAATACACAATAAAAAGCAGCAGGTCGTCACAATGTGGATCCAAACTGCTGAATCAGTCCAGAATATCTTACAGTGTGTGAGGAAAGACAAACAAGCAGAAACTCAGAGCGGAAACATTTCAGATTCCTTTTGTTTTTCAGGTTTCAGGAGAGATTTTAGACTTAAGAGACGCTCTTCGCCTGAACTGTCACAGTGTCACATGACAGCAGGTGTGTTTACAGGTGGAGGCTGGGTGCAGTATATTACAGGTATCATTAACAACAGGTCGCCCTGCTGAAGGGTTTCATTTCAAAATTATACACAATATAAACTGACGGCACAGGGGCCATTTCTGGGCCCTGTTCGCCTCCCTCCGGCCCTACGACACAATGTCAAAAATATAATATAAATCTGGCCCGCTGGATTATTATTTACATATATGTTTTCTAGATTTTTGAGTATGAAAATAAACCAAAGTGCTTTCCTTTAGGCTGCCATGAGCTAACATTAGCTAGCCAAAGATAAATAGCTAGCCAGGTAGAGCTCCATGTACGAAGGCTCGGTCCTTCCTGCAGCGGGTCGTCCCCTCCCTCCCCCCTTTCACTCCCCAGCTGCCCCCCCAAAAAGACGACTAGCTGTAGATTAGCTTGTGTTGGAGGATAAACAGCATCACTGCGTCGCTCTATGTTAATCAGTGTGTTTCTCATTTTGAAATGAAACTCTTCGGATGTTTGTGATCCGACCTGCTGACTCAGCACAAAGGCACTGAGTCCAGACCCGCTCGGGGCCATGACCTTTGACCTCTTACTTCCTGCATGACGCTCTGTCCTAGTGACCGGCCGCTCTCCACGTTCAGACTGATTCTTCAGGCTGAGTCGTAACTTAGTTTTGTTGTTGTTTCGAACAGGAAATAATAAACTCACAACCAAATGAAGCCGGGTCGAAGGATTCAGTCTCTTACTGACTGAATCTGTTTTTACAAACCGGGTTGTTATTCGACGGGTTTTGCCGCTCCCACACCGTCTGATCAAAAGAATTTATGTAGTGAAGAAAAAAGGCACATCATCATGAACAATATGTCAAAGCGTCGGGCTTTTAGTGACGAGTTAAAGAAAGAAGATTCCAGCTTTAGTTAAATGTACCGAGAGTTCCTGTGTGTTTATTTTTTGCCACTTCCTGTTTCATTCATCGTCTCATCCAGAGGTTGGTTTGTTTCGGGACCCGGGCCAGCCTAAGTCCGAAGGAGGGTGGGTGGGGACGAATATTTAACAAATCTTAAAAGGAGCAGTCCGCGTCTGTCGCCTTCAGTTTCCCGCTTCCTCACCCGAACTCAGCTCCGCCCCCCTCCCTCTCAGCGCCTCCTCTCCGCTCTGAGCCCGACACTCGGCCGCAGACCGTTTCCGGTCATACGAACACCTTGGCGAGCGCGTCGGCCCCGGCGCTGCCAATGTAGCACTTGGTGGGGTGGAACGCCACGTCGTGGATCGACTCCTCGGACTTCTTGCGGTGAGCGGTGAACTCCTGGATGCACGTCTTGCTCTCCATGTTCCACAGACGGATGGAGCAGTCGTGACCTGGCGAGAGCAGGAAACGTGTCATCAGGATGAGTCCAGATGTGTTTCTACATCATTTATTCTTTAAATTTCAATACTCACTTCCAGACATGAGGTACAGTCCATTTGGATCCACAGCGAGACTCGTGACAGAGTCCAGGTGGGCGACCATCGAGTGGATCAGCTTACCTTCGATTCAAAACAGAATAAAATAATCACTCTTTTATTTGTAATTAATAATGTTAAAAATAACATGTTTTACAGAAATTTCCAATTGTCAAAAGAATTGTTTTATGGTGTTCCTCGAGGTCTCAATGTCTTAATGTGGTATTTTGGAGGGATACTTATCAATACTAGAGCCGAAATGCTTAAATTTTGCACCAAATCTGTGTAACAAAAGACATCAACCCAAAAATACGTCTGTCATAATGTAAAGAAATAACTCAAAATTGAATCATCAGGCCGAGATCCAGACTTTTAGTCCCTGGTAGTGGACGACAATAACCACAATGCATCTCAGACCCTCCCACCACGTACAGTCTGTAACTCAGGTTTTAGTCTCCCCAAGCTGAACCCGGCGGCTGTGTGTTACCTGTGTTATTATCAAAGAACTGGATGTGTCGGTCCTCCTGAGCTGTGATGGTGATTGGCAGCGTGGGATGACTCAGCACTTTGTTGATCTTGCAGGGAGCCTCTGTGAGGAGGCGGACGTGAGATGGACCACATTAGCATTTAATACCAACAATCGTCAGACCATCAGGACTAAAAGCACGCCGAGAGAGACGCGTCCTCTCACAGCGGCTGCAGAAGACATAAAGCGTCTCTTTTACACAGACGGACACACTATCAGAGACGTAACCTCCTCCAGACGATAATCAGCAGGAACCAATGAGCTCACATTGTTGTTGGTTGGAGTCTTTTTTAACAGAAATACAGAATAATGTCTTTAATGTGGACGACCAATGATACTGAACTAAATACAGAATGGGACCAGTGATTGGTCGGTTGGTTTACCTGGCGGCCCGGCTGACTCCAGCTTTAGGACGAGCTGCTGCGTCTCCATGTTGAAGAGTCCGATGTGGCCGGTGTTGAAGGACGTGACCATGTGAGCCGGCTCGCTGCTGACCAGGTCCACGGAGGTCGGCACCCCGAGATCTGACACAAGCACAGAAAGCAAAGGTTCACCTTGTTCCTGCAGCCAATCAGAACAACTGCACCGCCATACATCAGATAAATCAACGCTTTATAGGAATAAACTGTACATAGACAACGACAAATGCAAGGAATTATTATTTTTCTGTCAAAAGAATTTTATTTTTGGCCACAACTCTTCCACAAATGATGTGATTTAAAAACCATAAAAAAAGCATGTTAGCATGATAAAATAGCACTTAACTCTAAGTACAGCTCTGAACCCTGAACCTTAGGAAATCTTATTGGGAGTTAAGATTTATCTTCTAGTTACTGAGACTCACGACTCACCTCCTCGCTCGTTGAACACAGCGAGGGACGGCGAGGTGTCGGCGGCGTTCCACAGCCGGACCGTTCCATCAGCCGAGCAGGAGAGGAGGCGACGGTGGGCCGAGCTGTAGACCAGACCCCACACTGAGTCCGTGTGACCACACAGCGCCCCCCGCAGGACAGTGGGCTCTACCAGAACCATGACAGACAGAGGTGTAAAAACTATATATTCTGCAACAGCTTTCATGCCACTACATTATTACTGGAACATACCATATGAGTCGTAGGGGTCGATGTTGGGGTTGGGGGTGTTCCAGCTCTGAATGGTACCGTCCACCCCCCCACTGAAGCACTGCTCCCCGCTGGAGCTCATAGTGACGCACAGCACAGCTCCGCTACATGAACACAAAGAGTTTAACATAAAGCTCATGTAACTTTATTATAAAGTAATAAACCCTACTATGTCGCTTGACTAATAGGCAGATTTATATTTGCATTTTATCTCGTTCTAGGAATTAATATTTACATTAATGACATTAATGATATAGATCAAGGATTTCATAATTATATCTCATTTATTTTTTAATGGCATTAATGGTTCTATATGTAACTTTTATTAAACTATTGTTAATAGTACCACCAGAGGCTGAGAACGTCTTTAAACAGTAAACTGGATCTGACCTGTGAGCTCTGAATGTGTAGATCGGCTCCACATCTAAAGCAGCACATCTGGAGGATAAAGAACAGAGTTTGTATCAGAAAACAGAAATAAAGTCCTGTCTCTTAAAGATTTATGCAGCTGAGCTGAGTTTTAAATTAAACTTACTTCTTGGCGGGCGCCGTCTTCTGGAGGTTCCACAGTTTGAGGGTGTGATCCTCGGAGGCGGTGACCAGGACGGGCTCCACCGGGTGGAAGGCCAGACTCCGGACCGAGTCGAAGTGGCTCCGCAGGGTGAACTTTGGGTTCCAGGTCTTCCTTAGAGCGTCTTTGTTATTAGTGATCTGAGGGAGGGAATGATGGTACTTTACTCTTATTTGTCACCTTTGAGGCAGAATAATGCAGTGAGAGGAAATCAGAAAAACAAGACTTTATAGAGACGCTACTGTCTACTAAATTAAATTATATTTTTCTATTTTACCCAATTTAAATGTTATCAGGAAAAAGCTAATCAAAAGCACAAAATGGATATCATAAAAGAAAAAGGAAAAATAAATTGAAAAGACTGAAAAACAGAAAAACTGAATCTAACATCATTTTTTTACTTGTTGAAGGGTTTAATTCCAGTTGCTTGAACTTTCACTTTGAGTTTGTCTCTCTTAGCTTTAGCATCAATGATCAAGACATCAATTTTGTCCTGATTGAGCTGTAGAAAGTTCTCTTCCATCAATCACTTGATAAAATACAGTTAAAAGGACATTTATTGTCCCTGAGTCATCAGGAGATGCAGCAATGTAAAGCAGTGTGTCATCGGCATAGAGACTGATGCCGTACCTCCTGAAGACGTTTCCAAGTGGCAGCATGTAAAAGTTAAAAAGGTACATTACAGATACAGGTACATTTAACACTACAATCGGCAGCAGGTTAGCTTAGCTTAGCATAAAGACTAGAAACAGGGGGAAACAGCTAGCCTGGCTCTGTCCAAAGGTAACAAAACCCACCCACCAGCAGCAAAAGTATAAACCTTTTTGTCTCTGCTGGTTGCCTGGCAACCTCACAGGAGCGACAAAACTGAAAAAAAAAATGGAATCGCTATGTTTTGAGTTGTATGTGAAGGCAGAGGCCTGAAACAGTCCCGCTGCAGAAGAGTTTTCAGTGTTTCAAATTAGTTTTTTACTTACATCGTACGCCAGGCTGTCGGCCTCGTTGGCAACTGTCAGTCCGGCTAGTTCTCCCAGTCCAAGCTCGTTAGAAACCGCCTCGTCCACTCTGCCCAGGATGAAAGACTTCCCAGAGGACGGCAGGAACGTCATCGCCTCTACGGAGACAAAAACAGGCAGCTGGTTTCAGAAAAATCCACCTGTGGATCCATGTTTAGTGAAATAGTGACTAGTGAACTGAAGAGGAGGGAAGGTTACCGTCTTCAGGGCGCCCCACTTCGTGCTCATTGAGTCTAGGTACACTGGGGCGGGAGGGGGGTGTCACGGGAGGCTGCATGGAGGGAAGCTCCTCAGCATCACGTAGGTTAGCCAGCATGTCCTGGAGCTTAGACCGGTTTGGTCCTGAGGAGGAGGTGGAGAAGATCGGAATCACAGGAGGAAACAGAAACATGGAGTCCAAAAAAGGCAGGAGGGAAAGGGACAATGTAAAAGGAAAGGAGTTTAGGAGAGAGAGATGGAAAACAGACATTAGCAAGACAAAAGAAGTCTCCATAGAAGAGGTCATATTGTGAGAAGAGAAGAGAATTAAATCAGTGTGAAGGATGCAGCAGCACCTCTGCAGAGGCCGAACAGAAAAGGTCAAGGAAAAATAAAACCAGAGAAACAATAAGTATGAATAAATCTCTGCATGAGAGGAAGCTGGAATGAAACAGATGAAATGTGGCAGCTTCTGTTTATCATCAACACAAAGACATGAAGAAACAAACAGGAATATAAAGCATGCGCTGATATTATTATGACTCACCTGTGTCATTATGGCGGCAGCGGAAACCACTTAAAGCTAGAATCTCTAACATCTCATTAAACTGTGTATAAACTCTGGAGCTACGTTCTATATGTAGTTGATTCAATCAATAATCTATAATCAATGGCGTCATAGCCCCTTTGTGCCTGCGTCAGCGTTGTGGTTGTCTGCCAGAAGCTGTCATACATTGACTGTTTATCCAGTCTGAAGCCACATTTTTACCATCCACTGTTTAGATCTTGGTGCTGCTTCACCACCTCATCACACTTCCTCTTTTGTTAATGTTTTAATGTGAGAAACCCCCTAGTGGCAGAAATGTCATCCTGTACGTTTAAAGTAAAGCTAATTGCTGCTGTTTTTACACAGGTAGGGTGGAGGATTAGATTTGATATTTCCAACACAAAAAGAAAGTTTAAAGTCAGTGCAGAGATTCAGGAAATATAGATTAAGGTCGAACATTAAAAAAAAACAGAGAATGAAAAAGAGAATGAAGTAGAACAGATGAATAACCAAAGGATTTATGAAAGGAGACAAAACAAACAGACGAAGGCAGAGTGACGTCCACACGAGTTCAGTCCTGATCACCTCACTCTCTGACAGACAGACAGGAAGAGACAGCTCAACAGACAAGTCGATGGTATATAGAAACTGAGGCCCTGCAGCCTCTTAACGCCCAGACGAGACGAGCTGAAGCTTGCAAATGCTGTGCAACGTGTCTGAAACCAGTTCACACCATTACGACTACACGAGAGGATGTATCTGTTTTAAAATATGAGTGAGGATAGTGATAGATGAGAGCTTTGGCCTTGCGTTATGCTCCGCCCACTTTTGGGTGAAAGCAGTTCCTCTTTGTCAATTTAATACCATAAAATAAGAAAACTGTTTATAGCTACTAGGAACCTAAATTATACAGATCTACAGACACAATCTGCTCACATTGACTCAGTAACATCATTAACTAACCTGTGAGAAAGAGTTGGACACAGAGGGACAGACAGATGGACAGTTTAATTAATTGTCTGATGAGTAAAATGCAACGCAGCAGCTTTTAGGAACGGCGCCAGTAGGAACTCTTTTCACCCAAAAGGGGGTGTTGTCAGTCTGAAGAGGTTCATTCATGGTGAGTCCCTCCAGGAAGGTTAGTGAGTAGTTTTGACTTACTTTAAAATATTAGCAATAATGTGGCTAAATGTGAGCTAACTGGCTTTCTAGGTGAACTTATTTGTCAGTTAAGCCCTTACAGACTGAGAGGAGAGGAAACAAACAAAAACAGAGAGTTAGAGGAGCGAGAATAAAGTGAGGAGAGAGGATGAACTACAGGCCTGGTACAGGACTTACTCTTCACCCCCTTCTTGCCCTTGCGCTCCTTCCTGTACTGCTCCTTGAGCTGGGCTATCAGTCCCTGGTCCACGTCCCAGGCCAGTTCCCCCAGGGGAGACTGCTCTTCCTTCTCTACAGGCCGGCAGGAGGAGGAGGAGGAGGAGGAGGAGGAGGAGGAGGAGGAGGAAGGTGGGGTAGAAACCTGTTATATGTGTCTGGTACATATCCACCAACTTTACTTTGACAAACCTACGGAGGCAGACAGGATGAGGAGGAAGGATATTTACAGGGAAATGTCTACAAGCTTTTGTAGTTTTGGCCACAGTTTCAGTTTGTGCTGCAGACTCAACTTTAAGGTCCAGTGTCAAACAGAGAGAGGGAACTGCTGTCAGAAATATAATATCCATAGGTATGTTTTCATTAGTGTTTAATCACCTGGAAATAAGAATCACTGTGTGTTTGTTTTATCTACAGAGTGAGCGGGTCCTCTTCTACGGAGGGATGTAAAGAAATATTGAGACCTTTAAATTGTGATACAAATACAAAGAGTCAAATCAGTGAGACAGCAGAGGGCGCTCTCTACTTTTGATTTTGCTTGTTTGACGTCCTACATTGCTCACGTCAGTAGCTGTATCTAGACACGACAGCTGCCGGAGTCAGGATGTAGTTAGCCTAGCTTAGCATAAAGACTGGAAGCAGGGGGAAACAATTAGCCTGTTCAACTCGAGTCCAAGGTGAGCTGGTAGGTGTATTTTTGAACTGTAGACAGAGCTGGACTAGCTGTTTCCCCCCACTTCCAGTCTTTATGCTAAGCTATGCTAACTACATTAGGGCACCAGGGGAGAAAATGTTTATCGTCACCTTAATTTTCACTTAATTCTGAAACTAAACAGAGGCCAAAACTACAAAAATAATGAAGTTCCCTGCAACTTTCAGCCTTTATAAAATAACAAACATACAGTCGCTGTATTATTGTCTCCTGCTCACTAGCAGCATGTCATGAATGACGTGAGACACTGTTAATGAACACGTGTTCTTTATGAATCACTTCTGACTCTGCTGAGGCTCCAAACATCAACAACAAAGAGGAACATCAACGGCTTCAAACTCTCTTCATACGTCAGACAAACAAACGTGAAACACAAAGGAAGATGAAATTCTTTGTGACTTTACTGGTGAAACACAAACACGATGAAAACAGCTGGAATCCAAATGGAGCTGGAATAAACTCTGATGGTTCATCTGGAAGTGAAATGTTAACGCAGGAGAGCAACGCTTTCTCATGAAGAAGCCACAAAAGCACACAACAATTCACAAAACTGATCGTGTCTCATGATGGAAGGTTTGTAAAGTCTCTGCAGCGACAGCAGAGCCGGAAGATCCACTGAGGATCCACAAATCAATTCATTAACTCAAGTTAAAGCTTATAAATAAGAGATTTAAATCATTAATATATCAGCAAACAGCTATTCTCTGTATAAAGATACAGAGTCGCATGGTGTCTCACTCCCTCTGCCTGTGTTGTATCGCAACCTGCAAAAGTAAAGGGACTCCCATCAGCCTCAGCTGTACTTTGTGTTTACTGCTAATTAGCTAATGTTAACACACTAAAGTAAGACAGTGAACATGGTGAACGTCAGGAGGCAGCGTTCATTTGAGCATTTTAGCATGCTGACCATAGCATTTAGCTCAAAGCACGCTCATTGTCTTGCAATACAAACGATCCTGTGAGTATTGGCTTTGTGTTTGTTGGGAACTCATCTTTAATCTTCCTCTATGTCCAGTCTGAACTGAATCTCAGCTGCAGTATGTAATATCCACTGGAGGGAAGAGACAGAGAGATGTTTCATTCTTTATTGTTTGTTTCTTTAGACGTGTGTCTCAAGTGTTAAAATGTGCAAACAGCAGCCGGCCCTGCAGCAGTTACCACTCACTGACTGCAGGCGGCACTGTTGTTAAACTTGCAGCAGCTGTTTCTGTCTGCAGATCCAGATGTTGCTGCTTCAGAAAGGCTCGGACAGACAAAATGCCTTCAGCTCCTCCTGACAGCTGAAACTGTGATAAAAATAACCTGCAGATGGTCAGCGGGTTCAAACACGAGACACGTGCAGAAATCAGTGAGGGGGAGTCGGCAGGACTGAGCGCCACCGCGAAGACTGCGAGCTGAGGCTAAGAAAGGATCTCATCCCTGAGTGTTGGGTCGTGGAGGAGGTGGCGTGGGTTCAGGAAGAAAAGACTTCAGTCAGAAATGACAAATCTGTTTCATAACGCAGCCGCACACTGTTTGTTGTGTTCAGCTGCTGTTATTTTCTGTCTGTGATAGGAAACTACTGATTGTTTCACAGCTCCAAATAAAACGAAATATACAAAGAAAAACTGATTTATTTTTCCTCCTTTTCAGGCTTGAATGCCTCAATACTGAGTGTGTTGTTCTGCGTTCAGTCAGCACTCCTTTACAACTCTCTGGACTGTGAAGTGTTGAGTCACAATCTGCGTGGGGATGCTTTTTGTCATTGGCCGAATGACACTGAATGTGTTGCTAAGCAACAGTAGAAAAAAGGGGTATGTTGTGTAAACTGCGGGGGCAGACAGGTCACCAGCTGGGAACTTTATTTTGTTAAGAGAGTTTTTTTTTATTTTACAGAGGAAATGTGTCGGTGCAGGAGCAGCTGTTTGCTGCCATTCAAAACCTCATTTGGTTTTAGTTTAGTTTATTTATTATATACTGTATAAATATATATATATATATATAAGTTGGATGTACTGCACAGATATTTATACGTCTATAAAGATTTTATGTCTTTGCCATCAACTATCAGCTGTAAACAGTTAACATGACACTCTTTTGTAATCTCCCGAAAAGAAGACATAAATCTGTATTTAATACAAAAAAATAGTCAAATTCAGATAATCACGTTGCTCATGTTAACTACTGTCCTCTGCACAATCATTTGCCAGTAGATGTCACACTAGCCTAGAGAACCAGCATCTTAGACCAAAACAATGGGTGCTACAGCCCACCAGACTCCATTAAGAAAACCGTACAAATAACACACCAAGACGTCGCTGTTAATAGACTACTCCTCCGATGCTGCTTAAAACGCGGTAAATCCGATACCACATTATTTATTAGGCCCATTGCCACCTTTTTCCCCAAGATAACCACAACACAGCCAGAGTGAGTAAAACACCATGTGACTCTGTATCTTTATATAGAGAATATCTGTTAGCTGATATATTAATGATTTAAATCTCTTATATAACCTTTAATTTCCAACCAATCGCTGACACCTACAGACTTCTTCTGAAACCCCCTTCATCTGAGAGTGTCCCCCCTTGTCTCACCCCACTCTCCGCTGTCCTCCCCGCTCCTGGACTCAGGGGATCCATCCAGCTCATCTGGACTCGCCAAGAAATCAAAACCCTTCAGCGCCTCCTCCGTGTCAGGGTCGTCGCTGAGGTCAGAGGTCGTGGAAGAAGGGGTGGATGACTGTTTCTTCCTCACCATCTGTTAAAAGGTAGAGAATGAGGAAGACTGAGGAAGACTCTGGAGTTCAGACAGAAGACATAAAACCACTGCAGCATAATTTCCTTCATATGTTTCTCATTTTATTCATTCTCAATATCCTGTTGAGTCGCCGGCCAGAATGCACAAATCACAAAAAAGTGTTAAAGCCAAATAATCAGCCCCCCCCACACGAAAATTGGTTGGCACATGTTTTATGTCCAGATGTACAAAGAAGCCTCTCGGAGCCATACCCGCAAACCAACAAGAAGTCAGCCATTTTGAATTCAATGTGCAAATCTGGTGCTAATTTTGCCATTTGCAGCCATTGTAGTTTAACAGACTCCTTCTAAAGAATTCATAGGATTGACTTCGAACTTGGTCAGTTCAATCTAAAGAAGTTCACAATGAAGAAGTCTTAAGGTTTCGTCTAACCGTCCGTGGCGTCAAAAATCGTGAGAAATGACATATTGTACGTTTAATGTCTTACTGCAGCGAGGTCTAAGATGGTCTTGTCCCGCCCTTCGCTGTCCTCCTCCTCGTCCTCGTCGCTGAATTCTGCTGCAGCGCTCTCGATGAACTTGAAGGCCTCCAACACGGTGGCCGAGTCAGACATGTCGGGTTTACTGGAAGGAGACAGTAAAGAGTTTGTGTTGAACATCAGACAGACACATACAGCCTGCACACTGAACAATGCTCCTGTTTACAACGTGCTGGTGTTCATGGGAGCGTTCTGCTGCTTCGGCTACAGCTAACGGGGGTCTTAATGTTATGCTTTTTGGGCATAAGTGTGCTTTATAGATCTTTGTTGTGAATGTAAAAGGTCTGAAAACTGCCAGAGCTCCTGCACTGCCACCGGGAAACAGAGGTGCTGCAGCAGCGGGCAGTGTGAGAAAAATAATGTGTTTTTTAAACAATGCATGTAAACCAGAATCAGAAATCAGAATAGATCATATATAATATGGCCTCTTTAAATGATCAAGTGTGTAGATATTTCAGTGTTTCTGTATTTATAACAGTTGGATGTGTGTGCTTTTGTAAACCTTTTACATATTTTGAAAAGCTTGAAATCAAATTTAAAAAAATAGTTTTTCAAGATTGAAACTAAGTTCAGAAGGATTGCATAATGTTTTGATAGGCTGGCACAGTGGTCCCCAACCTAGAATGCTTTTCTATCATTGAGTAAAAGTGACCTATATCACAGATCTTTCCCTGTACAATAAACCCAGTGAACCTGATCACAACTAGGTTTTGGTCCGTATTCTACTTCTTGGTAATGGATATCATAAAGAATAATGACTGACATCGGAGCAACTGGAGCTCGTCGCTGTCAAACGTCATCCATCATCTCTCTACATTTGCATGTCTATAAGCCGTCTGTGAGTATGATTGTATTTCAGAGTGAAGAAATTATTAATGAAGTAAATCTTTGTCTTCTTATAACATATAATTTTTGTGTTTCCATGTTTGTAAAAATGGTAAAACACTTCAAAATTGAGGGAACCTGAAGAAGCTACAGGTCATTCCAGTGTGCGTTGGTTCATTTGGATTGGAACTATGTAATCCTGCGACCTACCAGCACCAAACAGCACACTCACAATGTGGACAGAGCTAGGAGCTGCACTCTGGATCCTGGTCTACCGGATCCTGCTTTCATTTACTGCCTTGATAGAACTCGGGACAGAGACTTTCTTGTAGATATTTCTATCAGGTAACCCTCCTCTGAGGTCCTGTGTTTTTGTACTGACACCTGTAGCTTTATGCCTGAGGTTACGGAGCCGTTACTCATCATCCTCGGAGTATCTCACACATTCAGAAGGCTAAACACAGCACAGCCGTGTTTTATGTCTTACTGCCTTATAACAGCAAAGACATTAATCTTCATGGTGTTGAAACCGTTGCTGCTTGTAAGACATGGCCAGAGGACCTGAGTGAGACGCTTCATGTGGGGAGGATACGATAGAAAGACTCATACAGTTCAACAAGACCTGAAAACCCCTCAAAGCAAATCCTGTAAAAGTAAATCCTGTGTCGAGATGAGCAGTGAATGTCGCTGCATGGGGAGGCAGGTGGGATTAGGTACGAGGTTGGTAGAGAGGAGGGTTGCTATCATCACTGTTAATTTATTTACTCATTTTTATGATTATTTTTCTTATTTCTAACCTTGTTACCTTTTTTTGTATTTGAACAGTTCAGTTTCATTCAATCTGTGATTTTATTTTGAAATTCCTTGGTTTCCTAATAACCTCAATGCCACATGCACAACTGTACGAGCTCTGAATGCAGTAATGCTCAATAAAAAGAGGTTTGTTAAAGATATTTCTGTTTATCATACAACTACAGAGTGGAACTGAATAAACAAGGCACAGATCTGCTGGTGGTGAATCTCTAAAAGTTAAGACAACATTTTGTAAAGTTTAAAAAGGTTTTCTTTCTAAATGTAAAAAGTATTATTGTATAATTCATTATTAATAGCTCTGAAAGGCATTCGGCTGGGTCACTTTATTTCCGAGTCAATTCCAAAACCGGTCATGCTGCTGAGTTTCCATAACAGCAACGATATCCTTTAGAATCAAATGTAGCATGAGGATGAAGATCTTTGATATCTGAGTGGGACTTATTATAGCCCGCAAATGTTCTGGACCTTTTAAGGCAAGGTGTGACACCGCTTGAACTTCATGTAAAGGGCTTTACATTCAGTTTTATTGGAGGAAACATGAGATGTGCCAAAAGTCCTGCAACCATATACCAGCGTCACTTAGATGCTTCTCCAAATTTAAGTTCCATTCCTGGCTGCGAGGGTGATTGAGTGCCAGGAGTGGAGACAAACATCTCAATGTAAAATCATTTTCAAGGAAGTCAGAGAGGGAATTAATTATTTGTTGGAGCAAATTAGTTGATCCAACACTCACGTATGTGTTGCATCGTGTCTATTCTGGGGCACTGCCATCACACTTTTATAAGCAATATAGCTGATATTACTAATATTACACAACATACTCTATTAAATATATAAATGGAGTGTGAGGGACTTGCTAAGTGGTATTTTATTGATGGTGATACCGATGATATTCTTGATATTTACTGCATGTCAGGGCGAGATCTGAAATGTGGAGAAGCCCTGACACTGGATACCCATGACATTTGAATTCATCTTGCTTAGGACATTAGGGAAGTCGAGGAACACGCCATGAATAGATTATTTAAATGTGTATTTAGAAATGGCAATGGCAATTTGATTTATACGATTAGATGAACGATTAGATAAACTAATAGAGATAAAGTCATCTCCCACGGGACATTCACTCACTGCAGCAGCTCCAGATACACAACAAGAAAATACACATTAAATAAAACATAATAGAAAAATACAGGATATAATGAAAATAGGAACAACAGAATGGGAGTTATTTGTAAAGCTTTTATACACAGATGTGATTGATGTTGATTTATGTGGCAGATTTAATTGAACTCAATGTGGTTTATATTGACAGTAAATATGGAAATATAGGTGTAAATGTAAGAAAACAGAAGCGACTTAAAAATATGAATTTAAGCATAACTAAAATGCATTTATATCATACAGAGTGTATCATCTAATCAAATCTACTAAAATTCTGATCCTGCTCGATTAATTTACCATTTCCAGTTCCAGAGTTTTATTTCTCTGTTGATAGTCGAGCAATGTGATGTCATTAAATAATGTTACAAGATGGGTGTCTCGATGTCTGGGATGCTTGACCTAATCGAGAGGCTGCTGCTGCTGAGTGAGCAACTTCCAGCCTCTATAAAAGCAGCAGCCTCAGACTCCTCTGACAACTGACAACATCATCCCAGGTTAGTGCTTTCTCTCATTTCAAAATGCCTTTAACTCTGTTTCTGTGTGCACTTTGTAATGACTCTTAATGGTTCATTTAGTTGATATTATGTTATTGATATTTCACGTTATATTCAACACTAACAATAAGAGAACAGCTGAACTGCACAATGAACACAAACAGTGAACTCAATAACTGTATTATCTCTTTGATAACTTTTAACAATCAAACAGACTGAACAGACGAAGTTTAGATCTTAAATAATAAAACCAACTTTAATAAAACTTAAATAATGAGTCATTCAATAGTATCTGAAAAACAAACATCTACAACCCGATTTATAAATAATAAAATAAACGGGTCCCAAACCTTAATAATAATTAAAATTATTACAAATAAATCCTATTTTGTGTGCTTAGGACTTTGTTTTTGCCTTAATATCAAAAGACAGATCAAGTAAAGTTTTTAACCTCAGTGCTGTAATAAAATCTCATGACAGTTCCTGCAGTGTGACTTTGGATAGACAGCGGTTTACACGTTGTCCTCTCCAATGATCCTCTCAATCTTTCTTTAACAGCATCCCTGGACAACAAGACATCTGTGCCACTCAGTTGGGATAAAGTGAGGTAAGACTTCACATACGAGACAATATCCACACACAAAGACAACAATCAGTGCTTAAAGTCCAGTGTGTAGGATTTAGTGGTATCTAGCGCTGTAGTCGCAGATCTATAGCCAGTGCTCGGTTTGTCTGTTCTGGGACGACTCCGTGGTAAAGCCGCTCTTATATTCAGGTCATTAAACACTAATGCAAACATACCTATGAATGATATCAATGTTACACACTGGACCTTTAAATTATATAACAATGAAATATTCAGTTGTTCAAACTGCATCTGGTCTTTTCAGCCCCCACTAAAGTGCCACCATGAGCACAGACGCAGAGATGGCGCAGTATGGGCCTGCGTCCATATACCTCCGCAAGCCTGAGAAGGAGAGGATTGAGGCTCAGAATACTCCTTTTGATGCCAAAACTGCCTTCTTTGTGGTCGATCCTGATGAAATGTACCTGAAGGGTAAACTTGTCAAAAAAGAGGGCGGCAAAGCCACCGTGGAAACTCTCTCAGGAAAGGTGGGTCAAACAGGACCGTGTCCATCACATAAAGTATGTTTTTTTTTAAATTCTGCCCGAGTAAAACTGGACTGTGTTTTCCATTCAGACGGTCACAGTCAAAGAGGATGACATCCATCCCATGAATCCTCCAAAGTTTGACAAGATTGAGGACATGGCCATGATGACCCACCTCAACGAGCCCTGCGTGCTGTACAACCTCAAAGAGCGTTTTGCATCATGGATGATCTACGTGAGTATTTCACTTAGACATACTACTAAGAAATTTTTTAATGCAGTCTCAGGTTAAAGGTCCAGTGTTGCAGCTCTTGGGTTTGCAGAAGTTTAAACCTTTCTTCTCTTTCCAGACTTACTCTGGTCTCTTCTGTGTCGTCGTGAACCCCTACAAGTGGCTTCCTGTGTACGATGCTCAGGTTGTTGTAGCATACAGAGGCAAGAAGAGAGTTGAGGCTCCACCCCACATCTTCTCCATCTCTGATAATGCTTATCAGTTCATGCTCACCGGTAAGATATTTCAAAGCAAGACACAGCAGATATGACCTGAAATGTGACTGTATTTCGACCATATATGGTATTTTATGGTATCGTATTTGTTCCTTTCAGATCGTGAGAACCAGTCTATCCTTATCACGTGAGTAATGTACAAATAACTGAATAACTTTATATGATACTGATATGTGTGACTGCAGATATATCTCTCTCTTCCCTCAGTGGAGAATCCGGTGCAGGAAAGACTGTCAACACCAAGCGTGTCATCCAGTACTTTGCAA
>JAGRRF010007494.1:29560266-29570708 GCA_019097615.1 Morone chrysops
CGCTGAGCTGACGGCTAAGAAGAGGAAGTTGGAGGATGAATGCTCTGAGCTGAAGAAAGACATTGACGACTTGGAGCTCACCTTGGCTAAAGTGGAGAAGGAGAAACATGCCACAGAAAACAAGGTTCATATACACTGATTCAAAATAATTTGATGATTCTATCAACGTTTAAAATATGTATAGATATTTAGTTATATAAAAAGTACTGTACTGATCTGTCTTTTTCAGGTGAAAAACCTGACAGAGGAGATGGCGTCTCAAGATGAGTCTATTGCCAAGTTAACCAAGGAGAAAAAAGCTCTCCAAGAGGCTCACCAGCAAACACTTGATGATCTCCAGGCAGAGGAAGATAAAGTCAACACTCTAACCAAGGCCAAGACAAAGCTGGAACAGCAAGTGGACGATGTAAGAAAACAACTGTTTTGGTTTTGGCTCCATTTTCAGGGCGAGAAATAGTCAAGCAGCTGCCTCGATTGGTTAGCTTGTTGTGTGACTTTGGTATTTCAACACGTTAGTTTGGATTCTAGTTACTTTGAAGATGGCGATACAGATAATGGCTTCAGGTCCCTCTTTAGTTGGCTCAGGCTTAAAGGAGGCAGATCAAATAGAAGCAGAGAGGATCTGTTGCACCCATTTGGGACAACTGACATGGATTCTTTTGTTTTGATACTCTGTCTTTTAAATTCCTAAAATCAGCTATCATTAACTGTCATGTAATAGCTCGAGGGATCACTGGAGCAAGAGAAGAAGCTCCGCATGGACCTTGAGAGGGCAAAGAGGAAGCTTGAGGGAGATCTGAAACTGGCCCAGGAATCCATAATGGATCTAGAGAATGACAAACAGCAATCTGAGGAAAAAATCAAGAAGTAAGATTTTTGTTTGTTTTAGGTTATTAATAGTCTTACAACAGTACAAACAGTGACACTGAACACTTTCTTGATATCCCCATCAAGGAAAGACTTTGAGATCAGCCAGCTCCTCAGCAAGATTGAGGATGAACAGTCTCTTGGTGCACAGCTTCAGAAGAAGATCAAGGAGCTCCAGGTGACATATTCAACACACATACAGTATTAGATGCCTTCCAGTTATAGAAAAAACATTATATTCCAATTAATACAACTTCTAATCATCAATCATCAAATTTAGGCTCGTATTGAGGAGCTGGAAGAGGAGATTGAGGCTGAGAGGGCCGCTCGTGCTAAGGTTGAGAAGCAGAGGGCTGACCTCTCCAGGGAGCTTGAGGAGATCAGCGAGAGGCTTGAGGAAGCCGGTGGAGCAACGGCTGCTCAGATCGAGATGAACAAGAAGCGTGAAGCTGAGTTCCAGAAGCTGCGCCGTGATCTTGAAGAGTCGACCCTGCAGCATGAAGCAACCGCAGCAGCTCTCCGCAAGAAGCAGGCCGACAGTGTGGCGGAGCTGGGAGAGCAGATTGACAACCTCCAGCGTGTCAAGCAGAAGCTGGAGAAGGAGAAGAGCGAGTATAAGATGGAAATTGACGACCTCTCCAGCAACATGGAGGCTGTTGCTAAATCAAAGGTGAGCGGTTTAAGTTTTAGCTCTCTACCCTCAAGTTTAAAGATTCTTACAAATAATTTCTCTTTAGATGAGGGCAGTAATTAGGTTAGGATCCAAGAATTGTACCAAACAAATCTTGAAAAGGGTTTGTATTACTTAATATATAGTAAATATAGCACATTTAT
Organism: Morone chrysops; assembly: GCA_019097615.1. Lineage (NCBI taxonomy): Eukaryota > Metazoa > Chordata > Actinopteri > Moronidae > Morone > Morone chrysops. The sequence goes on from JAGRRF010007494.1 coordinate 29,561,968, forward strand.
TTCTCATAGGGCAACTTGGAGAAAATGTGCAGAACTCTTGAGGACCAATTGAGTGAACTCAAATCTAAAAATGATGAGAATGTCCGCCAGCTGAATGACATTAATGCACAGAAGGCCAGACTGCAGACGGAGAATGGTGAGTGCACCTGTACACCTGTAAAGAAAAGCACTCTGTGGGTAGGTTCATCCCTTTCACAAAGTAATTTATCCATTGTTACTCAGGTGAGTATTCCCGGCAGATTGAGGAGAAGGAGGCTCTTGTTTCCCAGTTGACCAGGGGCAAGCAGGCCTTCACTCAGCAGATTGAAGAGCTTAAGAGGCATGTTGAGGAGGAAGTTAAGGTATGAAAACAAACATCTTGTGAAAGAAAGTTTTATGGTACCTCTAGTCCCTATTTTCAATTAATAAGGTCTCTTGTCATTCTCAACAGGCCAAGAATGCCCTGGCCCATTCTGTTCAGTCCGCTCGCCATGACTGCGATCTGCTCAGAGAGCAGTTTGAGGAGGAGCAGGAAGCTAAGGCTGAGCTGCAGCGAGGAATGTCCAAAGCCAACAGTGAGGTGTCTCAATGGAGAGCCAAATATGAGACTGATGCCATCCAGCGCACTGAGGAGCTGGAGGAGGCAAAGTTTGTAACACTTCCTACTGTTCAATAAATATTTTATTTATTTGATTTTAATACACTTGTAAGTAAAAATACAACCTTGCTTGTTCACTACAGGAAGAAGCTTGCCCAGCGCCTTCAGGAGGCTGAGGAATCCATTGAGGCTGTAAACTCCAAATGCGCCTCTTTGGAGAAGACCAAGCAGAGGCTGCAGGGTGAGGTGGAGGACCTCATGATTGATGTGGAGAGAGCTAATTCTTTGGCTGCCAACCTTGACAAGAAGCAGAGGAACTTTGATAAGGTAACTGTTTGGAAAAAGGCAGGCACTCAAACACTTCAACATTGCTGTACGCAGGATTTTTAGAAACACCAGCGTCCAAAAACTGAACCTGCTAGGGGGGTTTGGTGACATCGGAGTGGTTATTTTTAGAGAATTATTTCACAACTTTTATTGTATATTATCTGAGGTCCATACCTCCTGGATTATGAATAACATCCAATTCAAGCACTGGTAAGGACTCAGCCTTAGTACATGGTTAGTTCACTCTAGCAGGTGAGCTACCTGGACGGCCTGCAAGGTTGTAATTTCTTACTCGTCTATATAATTCTAGGTCTTGGCAGAATGGAAGCAGAAGTACGAGGAGAGCCAGGCAGAGCTGGAAGGAGCTCAGAAGGAGGCTCGCTCTCTCAGCACTGAGTTGTTCAAGATGAAGAACTCTTACGAGGAGGCTCTGGATCACCTGGAGACCATGAAGAGAGAGAACAAGAACCTCCAGCGTATGTGAACTTTCATACTTTATACATAGATAAAACAATATTGATTGTATACACTTAACGGCGTTATTTGTTTTGCTTTGTGTTTCCTGTAGAGGAGATCTCAGACCTGACTGAACAGATTGGTGAGACTGGAAAGAGTATCCATGAGCTGGAGAAAGCCAAGAAGACTGTGGAGACTGAGAAATCTGAAATTCAGACCGCGTTGGAGGAAGCTGAGGTATACAGAGACTAATCTAACTTGTATAATGACAATAGGCATGCATTTTTTTTAATGATGACTTTAGAAGTTTTGTTGAGGGAAAAAAATGAAGAAACTGTCTCTTTCTGTATTTTCAGCTTCTATAAAATCAAATGTGATATGTTTAGAGGAAATCTGGAGTTATTAACTTTTAGAATTTGATCCCACCAAGGGTACACTTGAGCATGAGGAGGCCAAGATTCTCCGCGTTCAGCTTGAGCTCAACCAGATCAAAGGTGAGGTTGACAGGAAGTTGGCAGAGAAGGACGAGGAGATGGAGCAGATCAAGAGGAACAGCCAGAGGGTGATCGACTCCATGCAGAGCACTCTCGACTCGGAGGTCAGGAGCAGGAATGACGCCCTGAGAGTCAAGAAGAAGATGGAGGGAGACCTGAATGAGATGGAGATTCAGCTGAGCCATGCAAACAGGCAGGCTGCTGAGGCCCAGAAACAACTGAGGAACGTCCAGGGACAGCTCAAGGTAAAGTTTATATTATCATTTACTTAAAAAGCAAAAAGACAAAGTGTACAGACGGTTCATTGCTTTTTCTTCTTTTCTTGTCAGGATGCTCAGCTGCACCTTGATGAGGCCCTCAGAGGACAGGAGGACATGAAGGAGCAGGTTGCCATGGTGGACCGCAGAAATGGTCTGATGGTGTCTGAGATTGAGGAGCTGAGAGCGGCTCTGGAGCAGACGGAGAGAGGACGCAAAGTGGCTGAGCAGGAGCTGGTTGATGCCAGCGAGCGCGTCGGACTGCTTCACTCACAGGTGTGTCGTCTGTTACATACAAGAGAATACGTCCTCTGAGTTATCTAAATCCTTTATTAAATATCTGTTCTTTTAAATACCATCATTCAGAACACAAGTCTTCTGAACACCAAGAAGAAGCTGGAGGCTGATCTTGTCCAGGTTCAGGGTGAAGTGGATGATACTGTTCAGGAAGCAAGAAATGCTGAGGAGAAAGCCAAGAAGGCTATTACTGATGTGGGTTTACAACAATGTTATCAAACTTGTATGTGTTCAATACATTTTTTCAGAACAAACTTGAATTAGACGCAATTTATCGTTCCAGGCCGCCATGATGGCAGAGGAGCTGAAGAAGGAGCAGGACACCAGTGCTCATCTGGAGAGGATGAAGAAGAACCTGGAGGTCACAGTCAAGGACTTGCAGCACCGTCTGGATGAGGCTGAGAACCTTGCCATGAAGGGCGGCAAGAAGCAGCTCCAGAAACTGGAGTCAAGGGTAAGCTCTGTACACAGAAACTCACAATAAAGTGCTGCGGGGATGACATCACCCTGGTTCCTTCCACAAAAAGCCAATGAGATCTTTCCATTGGCGAGGGAAGTGGAGGTGCTAAAATGCCTACTCGGTTCTGGGTTGTAGGACTCTTGCTTGATTATATTTTTTTTGCATAATACCGATATATAACTTTATCATTACTATTCAGGTGCGTGAGCTGGAAACTGAAGTTGAAGCTGAGCAAAGACGAGGAGCCGATGCCGTTAAAGGAGTCCGCAAATATGAAAGAAAAGTGAAGGAGCTGACGTACCAGGTAATTCCTACTGAGAAAAACAATACCCCAAATGTTCTTTAATTGTCTATACTTCGTCACTTACTATAACCCTGAATGTGTACAGACTGAAGAGGACAAGAAGAACGTCAACAGACTTCAGGATCTGGTGGACAAGCTGCAGCTCAAAGTCAAGGCTTACAAGAGACAGGCTGAGGAGGCTGTAAGCTACATAACGTCACACATGATTTACAGTTGACTGCATAAAAACATCGCTATTAACTGTTCTGTAACTACGCCGAACACTTCACAGGAGGAGCAGGCCAACACCCATATGTCCAGGCTGAGGAAGGTGCAGCATGAGCTGGAGGAAGCTCAGGAGCGTGCCGACATTGCAGAGTCGCAGGTCAACAAGCTGAGAGCCAAGAGCCGGGAGGCTGGAAAGGTATCTTTTGTTGATTGTGTGATTACAAGAGCAAACGCATTAGCATTAGAAGTCAGAAGGTTTTGATGCTGTGCTCTTTCATTGTTAACAGTGTAAATCAATATAGCGCCTTGAATAGTACCCAAATCAGTTTATTTTTGAAAAAATAAACTTACTTTCTACATCACATTCTACATTTTACATTATAATTTTGTTATGCTAATTTGCATTCTTCACTCTTTTTTAGGGCGAGCCTGCTGAGTAAGAGTCGTCATTCAGTTGAGGTCTTTCAACAGATTTCATAAAATATGAATCAGCGGGTCCTGGACTCTTTTCAATAAAGATGATAACCACTATCTTGAATCCTGTCGTTGCACAGAGAAATTAATCATCAAGACATATCGGCTATACCGAGCATTATTTGGTCAGCCTACTAAAATGTTTAATTGTTGGAGTAGGTCACTGCAAATGCAACCGTCAAAGTACATCCACTAAAGGTGTTTGTTTTTGCCTACAGTATGGAAAGGTTCCCCACAGAGACATACCTTTTCTTTAACCAGAAACAACCATTGAATCACTTGGTTCAAAGCCACCAGACTCCACTGTAAAGCCTCCAGAGGCAAACTGTGATTTTGGGCTGCATATGTATTTCCTGAAGAAAATGTGCGATTGCTGCATCTGCTGCTCAGCGTCCCAGCTTCAGAAAGAGTCCCAGCATAAAGTGTTCAGAATTTACTTCTAGATACAACCCAGAACTAATTAATACTGCATTAAAAGATATGATGGGATTTTATTGATAGTGGAGCTATTGGTGCTACGCTACAACGTGTCGCAGTCTGTAGTACGAGTGCAAATCTACATCTGGAAAAGTTTCAAAATAAAGATTCGCCCTCTTGAAAGTTTAGTTTTTCCCAACATATTCGCACAAAATCACAAACACAAGGTTTTAATCCACTTGGATTAAACCAACACAACACCAACACACCAAACTGAAACACAAAATAAGAGGACTCAAAAACACAAACACATCTTCTCTTATTTTGGTTCGTATCCACGGATTTCTGGGATCCACAGAGGTTTTCAACGAGAGTGCTCGTACCAAGATAAGAACAAAACATATCGTTTCCACAGTCCACAAACTGTTCGTCCAACAGACAAATACGTTTAAAATTTTAGAACAAAAAAGGCTAATAAACACACAGTCAGCCACAAGCCTCCAATTTAAGCTCTAGTGGGATTCATCATTCAGCACGTATATTTTTGTATTTTTATTAGATTTAAAGCTTTCAAACACGGAGTTTCAACCTTTTTTCCAAAAATATGAGATGGCCCCATAAAGGAGGAGAGTGTGGTGGTAAAAGCAGCTAGAGGATTAAAGGAGGGAAAATACAGTAGGGTTGGTGTAGTTCTTCCAACATGGCTGCCTGTAAACAACAACATAAACAGTGTTGTTGTCACTACTATCTGTCCTCATACCTGACCATGCCGCTGTCCTTCAGGGAGGACGGTTCGGTGCCGTTCACCATGGGTTCGGGTTTCTTCTCTGAGGGTTTGTCTCCTGAGTCTCCGGTCAGACCGAGCAGCACTCTCACTCTCTGAGACTTAACATCCAGGATGGTGTCAGTGTATCCGACCTCCTGCAGGTACCTGAGGGTGGACACAGGTGGTCAGAGGATCTCACTCCAGTGCACATTCCCGCAGTTAGAATCACAGCAGCACATCTATCACATTTATAACTTGTAAAAAGTAACAAAAAGTCCTGTGACAAAGACAAATAAGTGACAAGATGCAGTTATTTGTTGACGTCCTCTGACAGAGACAAACAGGCCCTGAACCTCCCTCTTCTTTCTGTTTTCCAGCCTCTTGCTGCAGTGTTGTTGCCTTGCTGTACCCGCTGAGCTGCACAAAACCACAATTATACCGATAGGACAGCTTCATTAAAGGGCAATGCCTCAAAGGTTAGGAGTTTCATCTCTTAATTTATGTTAGAAATGTTAGAATGTGCTTTTAATTTGGTGAGACTGACATATTAGAGCACTGGTTCCCAACCTTTTCTATCATTTAGTAAACTGACGACCTCTGACTTTCATATTATATTCAAAACTGCACAATGAACCCAAACAGTGAGCTCAGTAACTGCAGGAAGTTTGTGGAAAATTTGTGATTTGGATGAATTTAGTGCAGATTATTTCCTGTTTTAGGGAACTTTTATACAATTCTTAAGTGTCACTTCCATCAATTAGTTTTGTGGTAATTTCGAGACTCGGATTGTAACAGTCTGCAAATACAATACATAGGTGCAAAGATTTGACTGTCCAAATGTGAGTTGACCCGGGTGTTCTCAGCTCACAATTCAAATCAACAAATGACGAACCAACCAAAAACGGTATAATTTCTGAATTTGAATCCTTAAGAAGTTTACTCCTTCTGCCTCATTCAAAAATATTTTTTTCTGCTGGACACAAGATGTCTCCTCCTGTACTGTAAAGTCCATCCTCGGTGTCTGAGCACTGCTGGATCTCACTGTAGAAGTTTGATACTGGACCAGGTTGACTTCCTAAAAACTATCTGTGATGTCACAAATCATGCTCGTAGACCCTGCCCCTTAAAATAAGATCAGAGAAACTTTCCACTGTCAGCATGAATGTGAAAACATCCTTCTAGAGTCAAACTCTACACAGACATCATTCAAACATCATTCAGACATGACTCTGTAGGAAGAGGAAGAACCAATAGAGGTTGGAACTGTACTGTACCTTCAGCCCCAGACTCCAGCAGGACCCTGCTGACCTGAGAGCAGCAGAGTTTAACGGAGAGGTTTTATCAGAGGACGGACGGAGGTTTTATTCTGAACAACATCCAGAGTGTTTGTTCACACAGAGACAGAGGGAGGGAGGAAGGTCGGCCTCCCTCCCTCCCTCTGTACCAGCCTCTCCGATCGCAGGAGGCATCGACGCCTCCGCACAATCCTCCATTCACTGTCACCACACACACACATTGTGCACTGCCACTGCTTCCTTAAAGGAGCCCTTTTCTATCAATGAGTATTACACATTTGATTCATATTATATTCATTAATAACAATAACAATAACAGGAGAGAACAGCTGATAAACTAAACAATGAACACAAACAGTGAACACAACAACTTATTTCAGAGATTAGTTTCACTGATAGTTTTAGTAACTTTTTGTACAATTTTCAGTCTGTATTTTGTATTTTTAACCTTTTTAACAATCATAACGACTTAATAGGCGTCTTTTAGGGATAAATACAGTGTTTTTTATCATTGTTCTATCAGCTCTTTGGTTGTTTTTTAATGCAGGACGAGGCTGTTATGAATATAACTTGTGTTCAGGTCTTTCCATCCTTGCCCAGCTCCGGCACGGCGCTGATGCCGCTCTCCGTTCCAGGCAGTTACTGTACTGTCCATCAAGGAATTCTGTAAATCACTGAGAGTTGAGGAGGAGCAGTCAGAGGACGTCAGAGGGAAACCAGATACTTTTTCTCCATAAAATCTGATCCCGTTTCACTAAAATCAGTCACATAGTGTTACACACTTGTTCCAACCCGGAGCCAAAAGTTACACAGTGCAAGAATAAAGAGGAGGCATTGATTCTGTTACAGTCAGCGACGCTGTTATATGTTGCTTTAAACGAGTATTTTAACAGTGTGATATTGGTACTTCTACTTAATTAGATCTCCAGAATTCCTCCACCACTGCTGGCTCCAACTGGTCTCAGTGGATTAGTGTTTGATTCCCATTAGAAGTGTTAATCTCCATTAAGAAGATCTGACACACACACACACACACACACACAAACACACAAACACACACACACACACACACACACACACACACGCTGTGAGAGTATAAACTGTGAATGTGTAAACTCACTGTCTGAGCAGCTGGCGTCCTTGTTTCCAACTGAGCTGATGGCTGCTGTTGGGATGACTGGGAGCCTCACTGTCATTCCCCTCATCTGAGAGAGAGACAGAGAGAGAGAGCGAGAGAGAGATGGACAGAGAGACAGAGAGAGAAAGAGACAGAGAGACCGAGAGACAGAGAGAGAGAGAGAGACAGAGAGAGAGAGAGAGACAGAGAGATGGACAGAGAGAGAGAGACCGAGAAACAGAGATAGATAGAGAGAGAGACAGAGAGAGAGAGACCGAGAAACAGAGATAGATAGAGAGAGAGAGAGAGAGAGAGAGAGAGAGAGAGAGAGAGAGAGAGAGAGAGAGAGAGAGAGTTTATATTCATCCATTCATTAACTCTTTAAGCGAGGTAGTCCAGATGTCCTCCAGCTCCTCCCAGGGGATCCTGATGGGATATAAAATCCCCTGAGTGAGTTCTGGTCTGCCGTTGGGATGAATCCAGACAGCTTCCACTGGGGGGCGTCCAAGAGGCGCCCTGATCAGCTCCTGGACCCCCTCAGAGAGAGAGAGAGAGTGAGAGAGAGGCTTCTCATCCATGTTGGCTTCAGAGTTCATTGTCTGATCATCTACTCCAGGGATACTCAACTGATGGACCGCAGGCCACATGGGGCCCTCCAAAGCTTCATATCCGGCCCTCAGAACGGCCACTGAAAGTTATTTATGTATTTACAGTTTTATAAACTATTTGCAGTAGGAAGTTCCTGCTGTAGCTTCACATTAAAAGTATTTAACTGGACTTTTATTATGAAGGTGTCATGACAGGAAATGTAATATTGTTTGTGAGCGCGATATTTATATTATTATTGATTTTTTACTACAAAAGAAGTCCTTCTGTAAGCTGTGTGTTTACATATATTCACAGGTTGGGGATGGATGCTGTGTTGTATATGAAAATATAATAAATATATTCTTAAGAGAATCACGTAGGCTGATACATCAGACTGTCAACTGAAGAGTGGAAAGGAAACAGGCAGCAGAAGAGAGTTCTGTCAGTCATTGTTTGTAATGTTCAAATGTTTTCAATAGTTAATCAAAAACAGGTTTGTCTTACCTGAATCATAACTCGGAGGTTTGATCTCCCCCTGGTTCAGTTCTGTTCCATATTTCAGCTTATGGTATTTTGCCCTGAGGGTGAACACACACACACACACACACACACACACACACAGGTTAGGTTTCGTACACAGCTTGTAGGCGTCAGCGAGCTTCATCCTGGGCGTCGGCCAACAGTGACAAACACTGAACGCTGTAA
>JAGRRF010007494.1:29603380-29619093 GCA_019097615.1 Morone chrysops
CAAACCACAGAGAGGCTGCGATACAACACAGACAGAGGGAGAGAGACACCATGTGACTCTGTATAGAGAATATAATGTTGGCTGATATATTAATGATTATAATCTCATATAAAACCTTTAATTAGTCCGTTTTAGAGGTTTTTGCAGGTACCAGGCTAGCTGATTCCCTCTGCTTCCAGTCTTTGTGCTAGGCTAAGCTAACCACATCCCAACTCCAGCCCCCCCTCCCAGAAGAAATGTTGAGCTGTCCCTTTAAGGCTTTAAGAACAGTTAAATCAACAGTGTGTTGATGTTTTCCTCCCGCTGAGATTAGACTCTGAGTCTGTCAGAGGAGTTCCTACAGCACGAACACGCCGATGATGAAGCTCTGTATTCAATCAGCATTTTAAAAATAATCTCATTTACTTTCTTATGTGGAGAAACTCTCAGAGGATGAAACCCTTATACTCACTCTCTCTCTCTCTCTCTCTCTCTCTCTCTCTCTCTCTCTCTCTCTCTCTCTCTCTCTATGCTTCCTGTTTACAAGGCCAAGAGCTGACCAGAGAGAGAGAGAGAGAGAGAGACTGTGATGACGCAATCTGACCTCGGTCGACATGCTTGCTCGCTGTTTTCACACACGCTTCTGCTTCCTGTTTACGTTCTGACTTCAGCAGCATCAGTACTAGAGACAGACAGACAGACAGACAGACAGAAACAGGGAGGCTTTTCGACGGTTCACTTCCTCTTTTACTGCTCACACAGGAAGTGGAAGTGATGAGTTACAGTTGTAAATCTAATGTGGCTCCTGAGGACTCATCCAGACCTCCGTCGTCCAACAGAGACGTCTCTCAACCAGACACACGTGTCACCACATTTGTCATCACTTACTTCATCACAGCGAGAAATCCCCCAACAAACAAAGCGCTGTCACACTGTCAGTCGTTGGTTCCTCTTCAGCCACAGAGCAGCACTGATATCATGTCTTTTATTAGCCCAGGATGGTGAAGTCATGACCTACTCTGACTCTAAGAAAGGGTTTAACCTGAGCCGGGACAAACAATAACAACAATGGATGCTAGCGAGGCTATGTGCTAAAATAACTTACTATAGTGTGCTAACTGACCGGATAATTAATGTCAACCTAACAAAGACACAAATGCCTCATCGTTCTCACAAAGCGCAAAGAGTTCATCGGCGCTTGAACTGGACCAAAACCAGGTTCAGCACCACCTGTACCCTGATTCTTCTGGTGTTTTTAATCAGTTTTAACAAGGATATTTTCAGTCTCTACAGCTCTGAACCAGCTGTGTTTGAGAACCTTGGTTTAGAATCAAAGCAAAGTTATTTTTAGGCGAATCTACTGTACACTAAAAGATACCTGTGTGACCTCAGTGGTGGGTGTGGCCACGGTACTGAAGAAGGTGCTGTGGAGCAGCCGGTTACAGTGACGTGCATCCTTTTAGGAAGTGCTGGCAGCTTTTCTGGCGGGACGCGAGCAGGCCATAATCTGCCGCCGCTGTCTTTATTTTCCAAAAAGCAGCGTCCGGGTGAAGAGGAGAAGCTTTCTTTCTCCGTTTGATGTCTTTATCTGAGACGTCATGCTGAGCTTTGAAGTTTCCCTCTGACCGCGACTGTGTTTGCTTTACAAATGAGGGAGCTGAACCCTCCTCGCCACTCCGCAGCCACCGACCTCCTCTCCTCCTCTTCCTCCTCATGTTCGTCACATTTTCAACAGAAAGGAAACATGGCGACAGCTCAGTGTCTGTTTCTGATATCTCCCAACCCCCGTTTATATCAAAGACTAAAACAGCTCTCACTGTCACACAAACTGCATCTGTGACAAAGGATTTACAGCAGACCGGTTTCAGTTCAGTGCGCCTAATAAACTGGAAACTGAAGGTTAACCCTAACCCCCTAAATCTAATCCTAACTCCTTAAAGTAGGGTTGGATACCACATTATACGTTACGGTGCAATGACTCACTTCAAGGAAGCATCTGGAGACTTTATATCTGTAATGTGTCTCCTGATGATACAGGACACATTGGTTCCCTTTTTTAACGGATTTTAGATATTAACTAAAACTCACGTAGAAATCACTTTCATTCTGTGTTATTATCGTCTGGTCAGGCATCTGAAGCACTTTGAACTGTATGAGAGGCTCTTTAGTATAAAGTTTGATAGATACAGAACTGGATTATGCAAAAACTATAAATACATTCTGTACCAAAGACGAAACATTATTTGATACTCGGTCGATGTCATAAAAGTAGAGAAGGTTCGGTAGCCGGACTTACATCAAACTAATAAAGAAAATATGTTTATTTCATTTTTCATCACTGGTGCCAGTGAGACAAAAGACAAACTGACTACGAGGAATAATTGCACTTTAATTCGTCCCAAAGGACAATCTGTAGGTTTATTGATTTAGAAGGAGCTTCAGCTTGTACCAACAGTCTATTAACCTATTGTCCTTTGGGAAATAGTAAAGGACAGATATCAGATGTGAGGTTGGAGGCCGTTCATACAGCAGCTGGATAGAGATACAGTCCGTTATGATGCAACCGGCTGCAGACCTCCGCCCCGGCTGGACGCCTCCTCTGTTTGTCCCCACAGTTTGATCTGTTGTTAGGTGGAACCTCAGACTGCAGCGGTTCCCTTGGTGTGATTTATGAGGACTGATGATTAACTGTGACACCGCGGCTCCACGTCTGCATCTTTATTCTGTCTCAAACACATACGACAAATCAGAGTCTTTATTATAAAGTTCTGTTTCTGTTTGTGCGTCACATCGCCGGGATGTTCCCGCCATGATGTCCTGTGTGTTACACTTCAGTCATATTTAATTTCCCTTTTAAAAGAAAAACTGTCTTGTGAAAATGCAGTTTTACAGTTTGTGACACTGAAATATGTTACAAAGTTGTAATGTTTGTGTTTATCTGTGAGAATAGTCGTAATTAGAGGAACAAGTGGTAAAAATATAGGAAATAATGTGCTTCTACAAGAAAGTTGTAGTATTTTAAGAAGTCATTATTTTAAGTTTCACTTTTCCTCCAATTTTATTGCCCCAAAAACATCACATTTAAAAATTTTTGTCATTTTAGGCTGCAACAATCCCCCAAAAACCAGTACTTGTACTTGTTGAACCTGGCTTCTCCAGCAGGCAGCGAAGGGTTAACTCCGATGCAGTCATTAGCATACATGCTGTACATGCCTGCGTGCTGACAGCGCTTTCTGAGGAAGCATCAGCCTGAGCAGGTTCTGCTTTTGTTTGCCAGCGGTGAAATGTGGCTGAACCAGCAGTGAGTCAGCACGGCGACTCCCTCTGACACAAAGACACAAACTGTCTGTCACACGCTGACAGCTCCAGTTTGTAGAGTGTGAGATCATCGTGGGCGGCGCCTGTCAGATGGCCCGCAGGCGTCTTAGTAGAAATCAGATGAGTCGCCGTTTGTTGTGTCAGCTGGAAGCTAAAAGGTCAAAACAGAACAGTTTGACTTCAGGGGAACGAGTTCCAGTCTTATCAGGTCAAAGTTCAGCAACATCTTCCGTCATAAACAACCTGCAGCAGGTGCTTCTCGAGCAGGTCTGACCACTGAACGTGTGAATGTAACTAAGCTTTCAGTAAATCCCACTTCCTGTATGTAATTACCTTTGAAGAGTGTTTTCCCCTCCAGTGAACAGGATGTTCTGTGTGTCTGACGTGATGTGAACACAGTGTGATACTGAAACTAACCAGGTGTGTTTCGCTCAAAAGGCCCTAAGTGTTTCTGTCACACTGATCTGGTTTCTCACAGCTGCTCGACCACATTTCTGCTGAGCTTTGATATTCACACACAATCTCAACCCTGTTTACACCTAAAGCTCCAGAGTGTGACACTGAGGAGGCTCTAGTGTCAGAGATATTCACAGGTATGTGCTTATCAGTGTTTAATCACCTGATAATGAGAATAGATGTGTTTTTGTTCCCTTAGGAAACGTTTTTATCCCCTACAGCCTACACACTTACAGTCTGAGCTGTATTTAAATAGTTGCAATCTGCCACTGATGTTCTTAGAGCGCCACCTACAGCGTTATATTGTGAAGCTGAGGGCCTCTTTGGTTACTTGGAACACTTCAAACTGTTGACTTTATTCTCACTGGAACAAATTGCCTTTGATTTTTAATGAATTATTTAAAAAGGGGGGAAAAAATACCAACTATTCTTGCAATATTCACTTTTTCCTGCAATTTCACTACAAAAAAAACCTAAAAACATTGCGATTTTTTAGAAAAGCTGCTATGAAATCATTTATTATCAACAATCCCATAAAAAACTGTCAGTCTTGGGGGTTCTGTTGTTACTGACAGAAATATCCTTCAGTCACTGGGAAAGGAAACTCTGGGTTTAGATTAAAGAGCAGCGGACCTTGAGATGATCCACACCCAGTGGGCGCTGTGGTCGCCCCAAGAGGAGAGGTAGAGAGCCCGATAGGAGCCATACTGACCATAAAAATAAACATACATGTGTCCTCTGGATTGGATGATTCACCAGGCTGATCTCACATATCTGAGGCTGTTTTCATCTCTGTGTGACCCGTCTCTGTTACTGTTCTCCACCTTCTCAGTTTTTATCTTCCATTAATCAATATTTATTGAAATACAGAGGAGGAACAAAACTACACTCTATATTATATATATAAATATTATCATTTAAAAAACATCTCAAAAAGTCTTTAATTAGCAACGATTCATAAACACTTATTGGATCTCAATAAAATGTGTTCCAACTGGTAAAATAACACACACACACACACACACACACACACACACACACAGACTCTGGTCATTGTGCAGCTCGGCCGCTTTAAGACAAGCAGAGAAACTAATTCCAGGCACGTCGGCCTGCGTGGTGGATGAATGGTCGGCCTTGTTGGAGAGAGACGCAGGAGAGGGATAATGGAGTGTGAGTGTGTGTGTGTGTGTGTCTGTAAATGTGTGTGAGTGTGTGTGTGCATGTGTGTGTGTGTGAGTGTGAGTGTGTGGATATGAGATAAAATAGTAAAAGTGCATTGGCCTTTTCAAATGAGTGACGACTCAGGAGGCTGTATGACCCCTCTCACACACACACTGTTAGGACCAAGGACGAGTGTGTGTGTGTGTGTGTGTGTGTGTGAGGGTGAGTGTAAGTGTGTGTGTGTGTGTGTGAGGGTGAGTGTAAGTGTGTGTGTGTGTGTGTGTGTGTGATCTTATTGTACCTTCTGGGACACGTTTCAGGACAGTTAATTGGGGACGGGTTGTCTAAGAGTGGACAAACACTGTGTACTCAGTTAGTAAAGAGCAGGTTTTTGGGTCAGTGGTTGGAGTTAAACTAATAAAACTTCTTATCAATAAAACATAATAATATAAATAAATATAAAACTCAGAAACTAAGTGAAATGATTTTAACAGTTGATTGTAATGTTGCTGCTCCTGATAATGTCAGCCAGTTGTTTTATGTAATGACTGTCGAACTGGACTTACATATTTATTCTCACTAACTGACCGTGATCTCCAGAGGGATTCAAACAGCGTCATATATTACGAGTTGGGACCAACATGGGGAGCTCCCCTTTACCCAAACTGTCCATCACAGTTTAATAAACTGTATAAACCGATCAAAGTTTGATCAAAGAACTAAGTTGAGTTAAACCAGAATTTAACTGATAGAAGCGATTAATGTTGATGTCCTTTAAATGACAGAATCTCCTTTTATTGATGTTTGTTTCTCGTATGTTTCACAGTATTCTTCCATTATTGAACCAGCAGACACATCTGACTGCACAACAAACATCTGTTTTAATCTGATTGTGGCATCGATTCCAGGAAAGCAGAGTGAAGATCCATTTAAGCCCTTTCAGCTGATTAACTGCCTGTACGTCTGATCTGACTGACTTTGTCACAGTGTGATTACACAATCCGGATCCTGTGCGCTTCCTTACGTTCATTAAATCCGTCGAACCGGCTACAGAATAACCACGGACGTCTACACCGAACCTCTGCCTCTGTTCTCTCATGAAGAGGAAAGCATCCGGACCGTCTGTTCCCACCGACCCTCATCCATTAACAGCTGGTTACCGCGGCAACAGCTGCAAGCGTCATCCTCTGTGCAACAGGTCCAACGGAGGAGGCCTCAAACGTCTGCTCACTCTGTGTGCTGTGGAACATGAACAGGGCTTATATCATCAGCCTCTTTTAGCTCCTTGTTTTGGTTTCATTTCCTGTCTGGTTCAGTGGAAGTCAGTGCGAGTTTGAGGGTGCTGACGTCACACTAAAGGCTATTTAATACAATTTTAACATTTTAACATTTTATACACATTTTAAGAACTCTTTAGCAAATAAAACATAATAACCTCATCATTATAAGACAGTCGGTATAAGTTTAAACATTGTTAATGAACTAGGTGCCAGCAGAAAGCAGACAGACACAGTTAGAGACCAACTCCTGAACATTATTAGATATCTCCCTCAGGATTCAGTGGAGACCAAAAACTGAGCTAAAAGAGAATATGTGGATGTATAATAATAATAATAATATAATAAATACTGCTGCTACCACAGTGGACGTCTGCTCCACAATATGACGCTGGAGGTTTGGGTTATCGAATATAAAAGAGTATAAACAGTTGGTTATTGTGCACATTATCAGACCTGAATGAGTCTGTGGAGCTCCACACTTTCACCACTCCTTCTTTATTACTTTATGTTTCTGTATTTCCTCATTAATAACCTGAACCTGTTTGTGCTGCTGTGGTTTTATTCTCCTCATGTGATTGATTGTGTCCACTCAGTGTCACCCTGTGTGTGCAAGTAAAACACTTTAGGTCC
This sequence comes from Morone chrysops, assembly GCA_019097615.1. Lineage (NCBI taxonomy): Eukaryota > Metazoa > Chordata > Actinopteri > Moronidae > Morone > Morone chrysops. The sequence goes on from JAGRRF010007494.1 coordinate 29,610,205, forward strand.
CATTTGAATTCATTTTAAATCCTCCATAGTCAGTGAAGGTCCTCTGAAGCAGTGTGTGTATGTGTGTGTGTGTTGCAGATTAAAATGAGGAGCTCTTTGGCTTGCACAGCCACGCTCTCATTCGAATGCAAGTGCGTATCTCACTCTGCAGTTCGCCCTGCATTAAATACACCCCCCTCGTTTCACACACACTCACACACACAGACTCACACACACACTCATACTCACACACACTCACACACTCATATACACACATAGACTCACACTCATACACATTCATACACGTCCTCCCTCCTCTGGGAGTCGTGACAGAAATAGCTCTGCGGCTACAAGTTGTTCTCAGGCTCGGCCTCTCAGGAACATCTCTCTCTCCCCCTCCCTCCTCTCTCTCTCTCGCTCTCTCAGTGTTGATGATGTAACGTCCTCACCGTCAGCCCATCAGCTCTGCGCTGAAATTTGTTGCTCTTTGTTACATGGGAAGAAAAAAAATGAAGCTTTCTGGAGGAGCAGAAAGTTAGTTTGTGCCTCTAAATGTGAAAGGGGCTTCAGTGGTGGAGGAAGAGTTCAGATCCTTTATTTAAAGCTACAGAGTGAAACACTGAGGAGAATCTAATGTCAGAAATACGTTTACATTAGTGTATAATCACCTGAAAGAGCCCCGATATGCATTACCGCTACGTTCCTGCCTACAAATCTTAAAACCAGTAAAAATATGTGTTATAAATATGTTTTTATCCACAAAGGGAGCAGGTCCTCTCTGGTAGAGTCCATCATGGTCCTACAAACAATCAAAACAGTTAATTTAACGTTAAAGTGTAAGTTTAAGTCGGCATTGTCCATTCCACGCCACCGCACTCTGCCTGTTGATTGTGTTGTGATTTCTGTCTCCTCCTCCTGCAGCAAACATGAATCAGGTCTCCCTCTTTTAATCTCTCACATTTCCTCCCTACGTCCCTTTTTTCCGTCCCCTCAGGCTGCTGCTGGTTTCCATTACTGCTGATGACAGAGTGTGTGTGTGTGTGTGTGAGAGAGTGTGTGTGCAGTACAATAAGTGTGTCCCATCAGCACACACAAAACAAACCAACTGCTCATCAGGTCTGCAGAAAGGAAACCACTCATTCATTCATTTCCATGTTAATGCTTCTGCTGTTAATTACATGTGATATTAACAGACGTATTTACGTATGTGTGACTGAATATATATAAACAGCTGTGGAAGAACTCTTCAGATCCTTCAGTAAAAGAACTAATAACACACTGAAAATACTCCACTAAAGGTAAAAGTCCTTATTTAAAGCTGCAGAGTGAAACATTGAGGAGGATCTATTGTCTCAAATGGAATATAATATTCATAGGTATGTTTTTATTAGTGTTTAGTCACCTGAATATAAGAATCTTTGTGTTTTTGTTTTGTAGAATGAGACGTTTTTATCTGCAGAGGGAGCGGGTCCTCTTGTTTATTTAAATTTATTATGGAAAACAAATGTAAAGAACTGCATCGTCTCTGAATGGTATCGTAGCCGATGTACCCGGATACGTATCAGTCTTTGATGGGAGAGCTGCTCACCTTTAGGAGTTTATATAACAGTTTGAAAACCAGTGAAGAGCTTCCTTACAGAGCCTCATTATATGACGTAAACCTTCGCTGTGATTGCGCCCCGCCTTGTGGCCTAAACACGCCGCAGTGTAGAAAAGCATCGGGCTGTGATCCAGGTTCAAACACTGTTCAACCTGCACACACACACACACACACACACACACACACCCTCATTTAAAACATGTATACAGACCACACACACAACCATGTGTTTGCTGCTGACGTCCTGTGTTTGCCCCGCCCAGCTCTGACCTACTTGTGCCCGTGAAGCGTGTCGGCTCTGCTCGTAAACAAGCCGTAACGGGAGGGCGTGGCCGCTGGGTGCGCCGACCAAAACAACCGCAGGGAGGGCAGGCCGTGACTGAGGCATGATGGGAAACCACGGGCGCGGCTGGGCTCCCTAAATATAGAGCAGAGAGAGTGTAACTGAGTGTTTACATGATAAAGAAGAAGCAAAACCAGACCAAAAGTTTTAAATCTGCCACAAACTGAATATAAACACTTTGATCCCGGATGATCGTTTGAATCAGAGCAGCGTATTTGTGTTCAGTCCCTGAGTCATTTTACATCTGAACCCCAGATCCAGATCCAAAAAGATCAGAATGACAGCTGATGCGGGTGGAGGTCAATTAGAAGACACAATTAGAATATGGTACTGATGTAGTTTAGCTGCTTGCAACCCGGCGCTGAGTCAGATAACGTTAGCTGCAGGGCTAGCCGAGCTAACTTGGAGTTAACATTACAATTACCTATTTATATCAACAAGCCAATCAGGAAACTCCATAAATCACCTCGGTACCTCTGTCGTCAAACTGACCTCCGTGTGTCTCGGAGGTTGTGTTCACTGGGAGGCTGCTTGCAGCTACATTAACAGTTTTTATTGATTTCCTACCTTTTGTTAAGACAAAGTTCTTGTCCGTTTGAGATGTAATTAAAACGGTGTTCACTAGCAAGCTAGCTAGTGCACTCCGTTTCGTTGGTTGGTCGTTGGTTTTGGAAACATCCTTTGTGTTGATTTCTATTGTGTTTTCTACATTTGTTTTTTGAGGTTTGACAGGAGCTCTCTTAACTACATTATCTCATTGCTTCCTCTTCTTCTACAAAGGTATAATGGCCACCTACTGTTTGTCTCAACCAACTCCTATCATTCACTGGATGAAAACGTGTATAGATTCTCTGCTGCCGCTTTTAAAAAAATCTGATAACATTTGCTCTGGAGTTGGATTAAAACCTGACCCTCAGCAAGATAGTTCAGTTTTTTTTTGCGGTCGCGAGCAGAAACTCATCTGAAACTTCTTTGTTTTGAGGCGTTCACTGGCACTCCGACGGGTTTTCAAGGTATTTTAATGAGAAGAAAAATACAATGTATTTGTAGAATGTTTGTTCTTACATCAACAAGTGATTATCATTAAGTGACTAAGAGTTCTTAAAATGTCTTTGAAGACCGTTAGGAGTTCTGATAATTTGGCTTTTCTACAGGATGAAAATAATATGATGATTAAATGTTGACTGAGAGCAGATTTGGGGAAAAGCTCTTGCAGTTAATCAGTTAAAACATGCATAACTGTCTGATCTTTAAACTTCTCCATTTGGCTCCATTTTGTATCAGTGGCGGACTGGCTGAATAATGCATCGTGGGTAATCGGAGCTCTGTGGTATTTCCATTCAAGCAGAAAGTTCCTATATTCCCCACACAGAGTTAAAAACTTTCCTGGAGCTCCGGCGGTGGATGATCAGAGGCGGACGACTGTGTGAAGTTTGCTGAGATCAGAGGATGAATTAAAAAAATCTGAATCTGAGAGAAAAACTTCAGTCTGAAGGTGATCAGTCTCACACTGTTTCACTGACAGAACAAAGAAACACGTCTGATCATCATTCCCTAAAATAGACCATTGTGAGATATAAAGAGCAGTTTATTCTGAGGTGTAGGTTGAGGGTCATGTACGGTGGGGTGGGTTGAGGAGAGGGATGAAGGAGGTCGACTCGAGTCGTGATGTGGCTACGAACCCCCGGGGTCGAGACTCAAGATGAGGGCACGTCCTGATGAGCTTACGGCTTCGTCATCCCCCTGCTGGTTCCTGTGATACAATAAGAATTACTTGGATGGAAGAATTAACCCAAATATCTTTGATGGTGGTAGGAAATCGGAAACCCAGCAAAGACCCACTTGAACTCTTCACGACTGAGGTTCAAACCCAGAGCCTTCTTGTTCTGAGGCCACAGTCTCGACCACTGATGGTGTTTTCCCACCAAATTAGCTCTGGTTCTTGAACCAATTCTTGGATCCTTGCTGCTATCTAACGAACCAGCCCATGTTTCCACTAGTTTTGCGGGGAATCTTTGTAATTGGATGCATCATCAACCTTCTATGTTTTTGGTTCCAGATGCGAACCAACATTTTGGGTTCAGAACCGATTTATTTTTGTTTGAAATGCTGTGAACGGTTCAAAACTAGGTGCTTGAACTAGAACAGAGATGCTTCCATGTTGGTGGAAAAGGCCTAACAGAGGAGTGAAAGGAGAGGAAAGGGGTTTGGGGAGGTTTGCGAGAGAAAAGTTAGACGCAAATAAAGCACACTATCTAACTTTATCTAAGTAGCATCAAACCAAAACTCAGTATCACAAAAGTTGCTCACATGAGTCATTTCTTGAGGACTGGAGGCCATAGGACGAGCCACAGAGTGTAGAGATGTATTCAGAAGAACAACAAAGGCCTTTGTGACTGTTGGTAAAACTGATGTTTCAGTTGGAGACCGCAGTCTGTGCCACAGTGTGATTCCAGGGAAATGTGAGCCCAGGAAAAAATGAAGTTGAGTCACATTTTTCCTGCGTTTAACAAAACATGAAGTTCAAGCAGTCAGCAGGACTCAGTGGAAATCGCAGCTTTGTTCCTCCATGCCGGCCAAGTGGGTCACACACGGAGCGTTTATTAGACCGTTAATACAGATTTCTCACACTCATTCACAGTCTGATGCCAACAACAATAATTCAGTCAGCTAAGACATCTTTTAAATATTTAAAGTCCAGGTGGAATTAAAAAATATCTATTTAACGCTATAAGATGAGATCAATGTGATATTCAACAACGTATGCCAAACAATGTTCAAAATAAATATGTCTTTGTATGAATTCCAATAATTTTGTCTTCCATAAAACAAAATGTGGTCTGTGCTTATGTAAACAGAACTAACTTTCAACCAATAATAGTCTTTTTTCTCAATTATGGCTTTTTATGCTATAATTATGGCTTTTTATGCTATAATTATGACAATTTATCTCATAATTTTTTATTTATCTCATAATTCTTGTTTTATGATATGAGATAAAACGTCATAATTATGAAATTAAAAAGATGAAATTCTGCGATAAATAATTTTGTCTTTCTATCTCATTATTTTGACTTTACGTTACAGGGACGTTACAGTAAAACCACGTAGTAATCATCCATCATACAGTGTCCTCTCTCTCTGACACTGAGGTGGACCCGAGCTCCACGTAGTTTCACTTTTTTTTTCTTTTGGATCCAGCAACCGGATCCTTCTGAGAGAAGCCGAGCCATCGCTTCACATGGTGTCGGGTCTCCGCCATATTGAATCCGAATGGGAACGGCAGTGTTGGTTTACGCTCCTTCCTTCAATAGTGGCGGGACAATGGGAGGGGGACAGGCGAGAGGCCCGGGCTGCCCTGGATACACAGAGGCGAGACAGACAGGGCATTGAAGAGGATGAGGATCCATCAGAAACCAGTGCCGCTTAATGTGAAAGTCTCGGGTTCAGTGTCTGGAGAAAAGGCTCCTGGTTGGTAACTGTAGATAGGAAGCTTTGTGGAAGTCGCAGCGTCTTTATGCTGCGGAACAAAATGCTGCAGTGTGGAGCCGAGCTGACAAAACAGCAAACGGCATCATGGGATGCCGAACCGGCTTCTGACTGACCTCATTCTGACTGTTTGATGTTGGACTTGATCCCAGATGATTCTGCAGAGCTGCTCAGTGATTATGTTTAAAAGGTCCAGTGTATAACATTTAGAAGGATCTGTAGAGCACTAAAGCCTGAACTGAGTTAGCATTTTAACTCCTCCATGTTCCCTCCCCTCGAAGTCAGTGGGATTTAGATGATGAATTAAAGTCTGACATTAAAAGAAGCTTAAGAGATTTTTCACCTATTGTTCTACGTCAGTAAATACACTACCTGTGAATTTTGAAGCTTTAACGTGTTCCTCCAGGAAGCTGCAACAACTCTTTAGCTTTTAATCTCATAACTGATTTAACATGAACTTTTTTTATTATCAAGGCTACGTTTTAATCGCATTTTATAATTCTGTTAATTATTTGATCTCATAATTTTGACATTTTAACTTTGTCTTCGTCCTCCCTGAGTCAGAGTCCTGGTTGGAGCCGCTGTAAATCCGGCTGCTGAGCCCCGCTCTGGTGCTCATTGTGGTGCCGTAAACCTTCCCAGGTACTTCGAGCTCGCAGTGTTTGATGTTGTTTTTGTTTTTATCCGACTAATGAAAAGTTCGTCAACTAAGACTCTTCTTATCAGTGCAGCAGTCCTATATTTAGGTAACTAATAGCACTGCAAGGTTTGCGGTGTTGGTTAAACTCTTATAAAAACAGCAGCGTGGTTGCACACCAGTAATAAACAGTCTGAACTTGAGTGTCGGATGTTTTTGTGTGTTTGCTGTGAACGCTGAGGGACTGAGCTCGGATAACAATCAGCGTCGGGGAGACGTAAACCAGCACAGAAGTGGCGACGACCTCTCCTTCTGCTGCCTTTTCCTGTAATTGTCCCCCATTGTTTAAAGACAGAAACTTCTGAGTGAACAGATGAAGGTTTGGAGGAGTAGCTGGTCACCTGCTGTCAGGGTGGCAATGGCAGGAAATCCACCATAAACACTCGCTCCACATCCCAGAGGAGTTCTGACTGATTGGAAAAGCGTTTTTCCAGATGCTTTTTTTTTGTTGTTGTTTCAAACAAACCATTCATCCCAACAACAATGAGGTCATCCACTGTTCTGGCTCTCCAAACAGGAATCAGAGTTCCGTTGGGCTGCAGCGTTTTGTGGACGGACGTGAACCTTCCCCCTCCCTGACAGTGACATCAGCCGAGAGTGCGAACCTGGATGATGTTTAATGACGTTAGCGCACTCCAATGCAGTGGTTCCCAACCAGGGGGGTCGCAAGGCCTTCTTGATTTTAAGGCGTGCTATAAAACTTAATAAAATTATATACACAGTAGGCCGATATCTCAGCATTTCTTTCATTTCTGTAGAGAAAACTAAATGAAACTGTTATTTTTAATGTTTAGTAAGTTCATTCATCTAAGTTAAACAAACATTCTTGATCATGTAGGTTCAGTAATTAAGTGACAATGGCTTAATGTATGGCTCTTTGTATAGTGAAAAACATTTTGGAAAAATTACTTAATCAGGAATGTTTTCTAACTTAAAATGTTCGATTTGAACCGTTTAAACAGCTTGAGTTAAAATAACTAATCACATTACAGCGTTTTATTTAATATCTGAACTTTGATGACCTGAACACAAACAAAATAATTGAAGATATTGGTCAAAAAAGCAACATATGAAGTCTGATTGATTATTAGAAATAAAAACAAACATAATACCGACAGAGAATTGTATAAAAATATCAGAATAACTAATTTGTGATCAGTAATCACTAGAAATAAAATGCTCAGAATTCATCCAAATTGCTCATTTTACACAAACTAAATGCAGTTATTGAGTTCAATGTTTATTGTGCAGGTAATCAGGTGTTCTGTGTTTGTTGAATATTGTCAGTTTACTGACTGATAAAGTGTCCCTGAAGGTAACAGGTTGCATTAACCTGCCCTCAGTTTCCTCATTGTCTTACCACCTCTGTCCTATTAATATCTGACTGCAGAGATCCAGTTCAGCAGTTAAAGGTTAAACTCCAGCAGGTAAACAGTGACGGAAACGCTCTCTGGAACGCACATTAAAACCGTTCCTCGAGCCACCATTGGCTGTTTGCCAATGATGTCATGCGATGGCAAGATGACTCATCACTGTGGTTGGTGGCCTGAGACGTTGAAGAAATCATGTCAAGAGTTCATTAACAAAGAGACTTGTGGGCCCATAGAACCCAGTTTCATTCAGATATCTGGAGGTCAGAGGTCAAGAGATACCTGGAAATCGACATTTTACTTTGGAGCGTTATTTAGCCTCCTTCCCCGACATGGTTGGTACCAATGTGTGCGTTAGGTCTTGTAGTTTCACATGAGTCCCCTACCACCAGTTTAGTGCATCCATTACACACACTGAACGTCAGCATGTTAGCTTAGCATACAGCCTCACAGAGCTGCTCTCTCAGATAAAAGGCTTCCACAGGTTTTCCAGCTCAGCAAGCAGCTAGTTTTCATTTGACTCGCTGTTTCCAGCTCCGCTGTGGCAACATCTTTGTTGTTTCCTGCTGCCCTTCAAGGAACAGATCATTCATATTTGTTCTTGGCTCCGCGCCCTCATTGTAGTGTAGACGAGGGAGGTTTGTGTTGGCACGGCGAGCTGCTGGCGGGGGGGTGGCTCACTCAAACATTCGGCCTCCTGCCAAGCAGCTCTCACCTCAGCTGCTGTGCTCCAATCACCTGCTTCTGTGCTGAAGGAAACAGGAAGTCGGACAGAGATTGAGACCAAGGTCACACACAACTCCCACCAACAAAGCGATGTGCTCCACAATTTACTGTTTGGTTTGCAGATATATTTGTGGAAGTTGGTATATTAATCGTCCCTAGCTTTGGTGCAAACACAAACAAAACAGAAAGCACATGGAGGTATAGTTCTTAGAGAAGCTACCCACAACTTGCTTAGTGCATGCTAACACGCTACGATGAGGTGTCGAGGGGGGGGGGAGTTTCTAACAGGAGTGAAAAGAAAAACGGAGGAGGCGTCAGAGGCAAGTGACGGTAACTGGCATAATAAGATCAGGAAATACGACGAACCCTACAGCCTTTGGGTTAACAGTGAATACGGTCTACGGTCGGACATGAGGGAAGACCTGTGTGTGTTTTATGCCTAAAAACTCTGGCAGCGGACAGACAGACCACACCTGGAGACCTTCCACCCCAGTTATGTCAAAGCCACTGGACTGTTTCCATCGTAAACTCGATGAGTATCGCCAACAGGCCGGACATTTTGTGAGTGCGGCATCAGTAAATAAAAAAGCACCATTAGCCTCGTACAAACACCGCCACATCGCAAGGTGTTTGTAAAAACCTCACACAATAGCAGAGGAGCTAAGACTGCGGCAGCATTGGACAC
>JAGRRF010007494.1:29638345-29655696 GCA_019097615.1 Morone chrysops
GTGTGTGTGTGTGTGTGTGTGTGTGCAGGGTCAGACTCTGGTTAGTTGTACAACCACGTGTTGGAGCTGCTCTTTTTCTGTGTGTTTACACCATGTGATGCACAAGACTAAACGTCCCAGAATGCATCCCTGCAGAGCACCACAACAGGCCCCGATCTGTAGGTTTCTGCCCCTAGAGAGAGGAGGATGCACCGGATTAAGAGCCGCGTGTCGCTGCCGAGGAAGAGATTCCCCGTCTGACTGCCAGTCAGCTGATAGCGGGCGGATAAATGCAGCAGTGTGCAGGCAGAGAGGAAATCAGGTCACTGCTGCTCTGAAACAAGGACACACATTTTATTTCCCTCCTGCTCCAAAAGGGGGAGGGAAAAAAACGACTGGAAAACAGGATTTATAGTCTGGGTTATTTTCATTGGAGTCATGAGATTTCCGAAGCGCTGTTCCTCCCCGTCGTGCTCCAGCAGAACGTCACCTCGCTGACATAAAAGTCCACAAACCCAGAGCGAGTTTTAGAAGACTTTAAATCAGCCTCACCTTTCCTTCTACTCTTTTATTACCGAGCTCTTAACGACGGCGGTTCGTTAAACATTGGGGTCAGCGCCGACTGCTGCAACACGTGGAGGGACGGATGTGTTTAAGGTCACACTGGAGAAATCTGAATTCTTGGCATTTCAGGTGAATTTCTCCAGCTCCAGGTGGAATAAATAAAGTCCTTTTAACCCTTTACGATCTCCTCCTCAGTTATATTGTTCCCTGTTTAACAATGTAGGACACAGTGTTCACAAACACTCAGTTTATTTGTATTTTTATATCAACCAATAATATCAAACATTCACCCGTCAATCAATCTGCAACTTTTATTGACACAGAGTGAAGATTCATTAGTTAGCCCAGTGATTACTGTACAAACACAACTTTATCAGTGATTTAGTGAAACTGGATCAGATTTTATGAGAATATCGTCCGGTTTTCTCTCTGACGTCCTCCGCTAACTGCTAATGTAGCTGCCGTTAGCCAGTTAGCTTTGTGGAGCCCAGAGTTTGACATTATGGTCGTCGACAGTTCCGTGAATAAAATAACTCTGAGTTGATTATAGATTATTGATTGATTGTTGGTCAGATGTTTCTCTCCTCTGGAGGAAGGAAGGAGGCCTTTCTTGTTCTTCTTTCTCTTTTTCTGCATGATTAATGTCGTCCTCCGCCACCACGCCCCGCCGCTGCCTATTTTAGACACCCATGTCAGGGAGTGCCAGCATCCTTTGTTGGCCACAATTCACATGATGGATGAAATCATCTCAAAATCGTCCTCCTCCTCTTCCTCCTCCCTCTCTCGCTCTCTCATTCCCTGGTTTTCCTCCCCCGCCCGGCTCTGATATCAGCCTGAACTGGAGCACAGAGACTCTCCTCATCAGGGGAAGAAACAAAAAACATTAAACTGCTTAAGCTGCCTCCGAGTGATCCTCCTTCTCTCAAATCCCCAAACTGGATTGTGAGTGAGGAAGAGGAGGAGGAGGAGGAGGAGGGTGTAAACAGATTCCCAATCAAAGAGCAGAAATCTGACAGCGCCGTCACTCTGACTTCCTGTTTGTCTCGCCGTTCTTTGTTAACGTGACGGCACTCAAATGTTGGACAGAAAACGTTTCATGTTTCTGCTTTTTTCTGCTTTTTTCTGAATGAATGAAGCTCAGAGAGAAAATGTTTACAGCTGCTATTAGAACGTGTTTCAGGTGATCTGATTACAAACGGACGCCTATATACAGTGACAACGACCACCGAGACGCAGTGACAACGACCTGCTGAGGTGGTCTGGGACACAGTTAACCTCATATTATTTGTAATATGAACTCTAATGTGTCCACTGACGTCCTGTACGAACACAGAAATGCTCTGAAATTATGTTTTACTTTCTTTTTTGTGTGAAGATCAGCAGCAGATGTTCGGGAACTCACTGTAACCTCGACATCACCAAACTACATTAAAGAAATCGTACAATTTAAGAGGTACTGAGTGAGGAGAAACTTTATAAACTTGGTGAAACGATATCAACCACACGTTGTTCATTATTTGGGCCTTCTTGTAAATTCAGCAAACGTTACACATTAAGTTATTTCTTACTTTGTTATTTCCAGCGTGTTGACTAGACGGCGGTCCAACCTCCTCGACTGCCGTCCACTGTGAGAGACTGTTGGAGCAGGACTACCCTGCACAGGTATAAACAACTAAAGCTAGTGTCTGTTGCTGAACTGAAAGCTAAAAGAGTAATGATGGACTGTAACTGAGTCGGTACGGCACTTCAGAAGAGAGATCCAATCACAAACGGTCACTGGAGACGTTTCCTAACAGCAGGTGGAAACAGGCTCATACAAACAGTCTGCTTTGAACAATTCAAATCCTTAAACTTTAATAAAAATGACACAATCTATGAAAATGAAACTTATGTTCAGGTTTTCCTGCTGACTCAAGATGATGATTTTCCAAAATGGTGTCCGATATAGACACAGGAATAACTTAATTAAAGAATATTTAACTTAAATATTCTTTAATTAAGACAGCAGCTGTCTGACCTTTCACTACATCAGCCGCCATATTGGTCATCTGTAAATGTTTCCCCTTTAAACTCAGTCTCAGATATCAGTCGGGTGGATGAGGATGCAGCAGCTGATGACCTTTAACCTTTAACCTCACTGTCGCTGACGATGTCATCACCTCACAGATTCTTCCTGAGCTGTCGTGTCTGACTGTAACTCACAGATATAAAAGCTCTGTGCGAGTTATATAAGACTCAAGCGTAAACATCAGGTATGTGTGATGAAACTGGAACTGCAGCGTATAAACAACCTCTCACACCGCGTTTCTCTTCTGCCACGCCACCACCGCCGCCGCCGCCGTTTGATCTGCCCAGAAGTGGAGACATGTGTTTCCAATCAGCCGATGTTTCCTTGCAGCTTGTTTCACTTCATGTCTGTCGTCCAGGCGGCCGGGTGAAGCCGAGAAGCATCAGTCGGACATCAAACAGCAGCTTCTGCTTCAACCACCGCCACCTTTTGTTCCTTTTTTGAGTGACGGATTGGCTGCTGGCCCGGCGGCCTTTGACCCCGCACTTCCTGTTGAGGTCTCTCGCCCTGCAGTAATAACAAGTGGCTGCTGGGAAATAAATTTCTGATTAAAAGATGTGAATATGTGTTATTTTATGTTTTATTACTGTTTTGCTTTTGTGAGAAACCTGTTGGTTCTTATTCTCACTGTATTAAAGCTCCAGTGTGAAACTAATGTGATGATCTAATGTCAGAAATATAAGATAAGATAAGATATTCCTTTAATAGTATATATAATAGATAGGATAACCCTAACCCTAATAAATATAACATTTACAGGTATGTTTTTATTAATGTTTAATCACCGGAAAATAAGAATCATTGTGTTTTTGTTACCTGAGAATGTTTTTATCTACAGAGGGAGCGGGTCCTCTTCTGGTGGAGTCCGCCATAGTTCCTTCAGGGTGTTATTGTCTCAGAAGAAAGGCTCTGCTATGTTGATTAGTATCACTGATGAAACCTGTGTTCACCCTAAGTGTGAACCTTTTACCACGTCACCCATCGGTCATACCGCTCTGAAGCCTTGAGTTCGACATCATGGCCGTCACATGTCATTTATTTTGCAGCTAGCGGAGGCAACAGTTCATTAAAATCTGTTTGTGAACAGATTTGAGGAGAGAAATAGTCAACAACAGAATCTGGATCCAGATCTGATCAGCACTGTTTGACAGTTTGATCTGAGTTTGGTATGCATTGAGCTGGACGGACTCACTGAGAATGAGCTGTCAATCACAAGGTAGCCCCGCCCTAAAGCATATTATGGTCTGTTTGACTCTGAATGGGACCATCAGTCACTAAATGAACATCATGCTGTATGGAAGAAGACTGAAACTAGAGACTGAGACCAGAAACTCATCAGGAAACTGTTTACTGAGGGAATAAATCAACTGAGAAGTTGACTAATTTCTCCATAAGACTCAATACTATCAGACTTCTTATTTGCAGCCCATGTAGCTCCCCCTGCTGGCCTTTAGAAAGAATGCAGGATTAAGACACTTGCCGTTGGTTAGTGGTTTACCCTACTATATCATGTCAAACTTGCTGCTGTGAAAAAAGGCCTTTAACACCCTGGTTGCAAACAAAAACACCACTTTCTCTTTCTTTTTTCTTTTCAATCACCGCTTTGTGTGAGCAGTGAAAAAGCTCCTGAGTGTTAAAGTAAAGACAGCAGCTTACAAAGAGAAGATGCTGTGAGTGTTTGATGGACAGGCGTGGTCTGGTGCTCCTGCTGTTACGTAACCGCCAGCCTGTGAACAAAACTTCCACTGAATTTTCACCGTCTCCACAGATCAAAGGCTCTTCCCTGCTTGCTGCTGCTGCTGCTGCAGGCTGTGAAATATGACTTTATTTCTCCTTCCACGCTCCATCCATGCATACCAATCTGACAGCTCCTACTATTAACCGCACTGTGTGTGTGTGTGTGTGTTTGTTGTATAGCCTCTGGCGCAGGCTGCGTGTATCTTCCAGTTTCCAGCTCAGAGCATTTGTGTTTCTAAACTTCGGTTTCTCTTCCAGTCTTGTGTTGTGTAAGAGCTGCAGCCACACAGGCGAGTCCCTCGGCCGCCAGCGAGCTGCCGTTATCGCACTTAAAAGGAGTAATCCCACTTTCTCTCATTTCGCTCATTTCTCGTTTCACCACGCTCTCCCGCTGTGGGTGCAGTTTACAGCTTTAACACAGCTTCTTTTCCTCCGCCAACACAGCAAATATAAACATTAAAGTTGTTGTGGATATTCCCACCATCAGCTCGCCGTATATAGTTCATTTAAGTATTTCCTTATAATATATATATATATTATTTATTTGTTTATCTGCCTGATTTCTTAATTTATTTTAGTTTTTAGCGTAGCTTTTGTAGCTTTGTAAAATCGTTTTATTGTATTTTATTGTCATTTCTATCTTTGTATTCTATTTTTAAATCTACTTTATCAAATTTTTATTTCATGCAGTCTCATTATCGTCTTGTCAATCATCTGTGAAGCACTTTTTTGATTGATTTATATACCTATTGATTTATATTACTATATTTCCACTCTGTCTATTTTTGCTGTAAAGATTTAATATGACGTGTCGGTTTTAACGTTGTAGATGTGACTACCTCGGTACACGGACCTCTGGATCAAACCAGTCAATGGTCCAATTCTAAAGTTACGAAACTGTTGACTGAAACTTTGCTGCTAAAAAACTCTTGAGAGCAACGTTAGCGCAGTGTGGCTCGCAAGGTCAGTACGTAAACAAACATGCCCGACATCACGGTTTACAGTGCATCAGACACAACATGTTGACTGTTTTACCCAAAGCTGGACGAGCCCCCAAATTATATTAAAAGAAGCTCCAACATAAATCAATAAAATCTGTTTTTTCCAAACACAATCAATAACAGCAAATAAAATGTAGTTTAAAATAGGTTTCCTGTTCTAGTATCATCCTGCTACGTAGTCACATACGTTTATTATTAATACGGAGCTAAAATATGATGTAAGATTGTCAGTGGAGGTCAAATGACCAATCGTGGCTCCAAATAGAAACTTTTATATATTTGTTATTATATTATTCTGTCGTCATTACGTGAATAGATTTAATGCTGTTGTGTAAAGTTATGAATACTTCAACTTGTTGTTTTCTGGTAAGTTATGTATCCTCCATAATAAATGTATATGTTGAAAAAGGCAAACCAAATATAATTTGGTCACAAAAATTTTAATTAATTTTAATGACTCAAAACTGGTTGAAATCTCGTTGCTGTTCCCCAGCAGGATGCTCTGTGTCCTAACATGTAGCGTCCACCTGATCCCGTTCATTCATCGAGGCCTCCCACAGGCGGGGCAGGATTGCCACCGCGACCCTGACGAATTCACATGCTCTCATTTTTTTTCTCAAGCTAAAAAAAACTCACTCTCTACTCTAATAACAGCCTGTGCATGGTAGCAAAAAATAAATCCCCACAGGAGCAGGCAGAGGCAGAGATCTCTCTCACTCTGTCGCTGTTAGCTGCGAACATCTGGTTCCCAGCCATGATTCATGGAAAAGCCTTTCTCTCCTCCTCCTCCTCCTCCTCGCCGTGGTCTGGGACATATGGAAGCAAATTTCCACCAGTGTGACAGAAAAAAAAAGATTGTTTTATAGTCATTATAATGAGAAACTTTCTCAAAATGTTGGCCTAGTATTTGACTTTGTTATACTAAGTCAATATTTTGAGATATTTAGTAATTAAATTGAGATATTAAGTTAATATTTTAAGATATTAAGTCAATCATTTGAGATATGTCATTACTTTAACATATTAAATCAATATTTTAAGATATTAAGTCAATCATTTAAGATGTGTGTTGTCACATTGGCACAAATTGGCTTCCATAGACGGACGGTATCTGGTTTTGTGGGAAGGGGGAGAAACAAACTGTTCGGTGTCAGCCTCATGGAAAGTTATCCAGCAGGCCTGGGGCAGGATATGTTTAGATGGTGGCGGTGGTGGTTGAGTGGGGTGAGGGAGGGGAGGAGGGGGGAGTGCATATTTGTGAGAGGGGATGTTTGAGTCCGGGAGCTCTGCCAAGAGAGAGAGACAGGAGGGTGAGGAGGCTCTAAAAAGGCAAATTAGAAAATAGACAATTCTGGGAGAGAATGGACCTCACTGTACGAACACTCATATTTTTATCTTAATTATTTTGTATGTTCATATCAGATTCTGCTCCTAACTTCCGATTTGTGTGTTTCCTGCGTAAAATGATGAATGAATGCTACCTGTGTGGAAAGGAGCATTTGCATAAGTAACGCTGTAATTATACCATATAAGGCTTTAAAGCCTACCCCATGTCATTCATGACTATGATAGAATCGGATTTATTGCCAAGTACGTTTTCACATACGAAGGATTTGCTTTGGTAAGTCGGTGTTTAACAATTAAACATAGACAAAAATAAATAAAGATAAACATAGAGTCAAAAGGAGACAATAAATACAAATATAAAAGAGAGAGAATATGTCCAATATCCTCCTCAGAATCAAGGAAAAAAGTATCTTCCATTTTTTTTGCCTCAACCTGAAAAAAAAGTTCCCCTCATCCAATCCTAATACTTGAGATATCACTGGAAAGGCCACGATGTCTAGCTAAAATAAGTCAAGCCCAAAAACCACTACAGAGTACATAAATGAATAGGCTAGGTCTCAATTTGGCCAGAAACTTAAATAAATGAGTGAAGAGTTATCATAAAGTTAGCTGAGTGACATAAATTATATTTGCAATGTGTAAAGATATAATCTGATTAAAGTGCATTTAAGTTGCAGTTCAGTAGTTAGTGTGTTTGCTGCCACAGAAAAGAAATAAAAAGTCACTGTTTATGTTTTTTATACTCTCAGCAGACTGTGCTAACGCTAGCTAGTTAGCAGCTATGAGTCAGACTGAAGACAATTTAAAAGTGCTGAAAGAAGCCATATGACACACATACTGCTGCATTAAAGCAGAGCTCATTTTTTATAATTTTTTTTATACATTTATCATTTATTTTATTTTTACCTGTTGGGTGGTTTTGGCCGCGATGCCCCAATAAATGTGTATTTATCAAAGGCCTGAGATTACAACTCTTTCGCCCCACCCTGGTGGCCATGAAACTCCCCAATCTACAGCCAGTGTTTGGTTTTTCCGTTCTGGGCTTCTGTAGAAACATAGCGGACTCCGCCAGCAAAGGACCCGCTCCCTCTGTAGATAAAAACATTCTACGGTAACACAAATATTTTCAGGTGATTATATACTGAAAACATACCTATAAATATTATCTGACAAGAGATTCTCCTCAGTGTTACACACTGCACCCTGTAAAAGGGATAATGATGTTGTGTTCGTCATCTTACGTCTGTCGTGCTCCGATAAGCTCGTGATGTTGGGAAGGCGTGCAGTGATACCAAATAAAAATCCATAATTCCCCTCAAATTGAAATAAGGAGCCAGTTTTTAAAATTTAAGGAGCAAAAAGATATGCAGATATTTATGTAAAAGTAGAAAGTTATCAGGAAAATACTTTATTTCTACTTTATATTTTTCCTGCTGTATCCTGATATTGGTGATTATGGTAATAATGGTGATATTGGTGATAATGGTGATAATGGTGAGCCTTGCTGTCAACGACTGTTACTGAATGTGTATTTTAAATCAGTTTATAACAGCTGAACAGACTCAACATGCAGACTGAGAAGGATTATACGTTTGTTATTTCACAGAAATAAACCTAAACCACACAAACATCCGTCGGTCTGTCGCTCACAAACACTCAACGGTGATTCTTTCCCTGTGTGTCCTCAGAGACACTGAGAGCTCTTTTCCTCCTGCAGAGAAAACCCAAAGTGAGGAAGCGCCTATGAGGAGGAAAGCCAAGCTTCCACTGTGGTCGACCTACTTTCACCAGGAGCCAACCTCCATCGAGGGGAAAAATGGCAAAAAAAGTATAAAATATGGAAACTGAGCCTCAAAAGCTGCACTCACAGTCTGGGTTCAGCAGCGCTTGAAAATGGGATT
Organism: Morone chrysops; assembly: GCA_019097615.1. Taxonomy (NCBI): domain Eukaryota; kingdom Metazoa; phylum Chordata; class Actinopteri; family Moronidae; genus Morone; species Morone chrysops. The sequence continues at coordinate 29,646,943 of JAGRRF010007494.1, forward strand.
TAAATTGCTCTAAATATGGACGTTTGGGAGCTCTGAAGGCTTTTCAGGGTTGTGTTTGTGCATATTTTACTTGATGCTTCTGATTCCAGTTCAGTTTCTAACTCACCGCTTACACTGACAACACGCAGTCACAACACTGAACCTTCAAAAGCTTTGAAACAGTCACAGGTTTTATTTTATAACTAAACAGCAGACTGAAAGGCAGCGCTTCAGGCTGTTTGAGGGGGAATGAAACTGTGCAAAGAGTTGTGATGCCTTTATGATGAAACAGCTCAGTCGGGGTTCAGATTAGCTTCAACCATTAAAGCGTAATTAATGACAACAGCTGCACATGGAGCTGTGGTAGCTACTTCAGACTTGCTACAATTTAATTTTAATCAGTATTTATATCAACTCTATTAGCTAGGTGTTTCATCGAACAGCAGACGGGCTAAAATGGACACACACACACACACGCTAACAACAGCCACTTACCTTCAGGTCACTTCCATTTAAAGTCGAAGTGGGCCATGTCGAGCATTAAGGCCTGAGCTGGTTTGGGATCTTCACCCAATGTATTATTAACCTATAGACATTCCCAGGTACATCTAACCCTACTGGTGGCATTTTATATATTTTTAAACATTTTAACTGCATTTGTATGTATGTTTGTCGTCTGTCTGGTTATTTGTTGTGTATGTAATGATGAATTTCCTAACAAATAAAAAACATTAATTTGAAAACATCATTAAATAATTGGGTTTTGGAATTGAGGAAGGGGAGCCGGATAGGATTCATGTTGGCTGCTCCTGGTTAATATCTGATTTTGGATGATATGGGACACAGGCTGCCCAAACAACAGGAAATCTGAGACTTTTAGGGACACATCTTTACAGAGACCTGCTCCATCAACATCCTGATCAACTCTTGAGGGATGGACCATGTTCGGAGCCGAAAGAGCACCAAGCATCATCGATATTAACATAAACATAGTTTTAGGGATCTGAAATAAAAATAAATTCTAGACCTTATTAAAAAAACAAAAACTAAAATAAAATAAAATTTAAATAAAAGGTCTTTAGATTTTGTCAATTTGGTCAAATTTGTCAACACAACACGCACAAGGAGGTGTTTATTAACACTGGGAGGTCTACATGACCATAAGTCAATGTATTTGTGTTGCAATTCCCATTCTGTATTTCTTCAGTCTTGCCCCTGTCAAATACTCCTAGTATTGTAATAAAAACACCTCAAACTAATACTGAAAGTAATAAAAACAAAACTAGAATTAAACCGTTTTAAACAACCGAAAAGAGCAAACACACTCTAGTAACTAAACTGACAAAAATTTTAAACAAAATGTAAATTAAAACCTAACTGTAATAACTCTGGCCTCTGGATGACGTTTCCAAGTGGCAGCATGTAAAGGTTTAAAAGAGTGGGACCTAAAACTAAACCTTGAGGAACACCACATCAATTGAAAGCAGAGAAAAGGATGTAGTGATCTACTGTATCAAAGTGAAGCAGGACAGACAGACAGTTGTTTTATTTCCATATTGGATGGACAAACGGACTCACCATCCTCAGATGAAAAGGGGCTAAAAATAGCTTCACTAAACACACCAACCCCCACTTACCCTGCTCCCTGAGAGGCTGGGGGGGTTGCTGGGTAGACTTGGTGGCTATATTTGCACACACAGTAGAAGTATAAAGATAAAACCACGCAATCGTTCCCAACACCTGACAGTGTAAACCCACTCCTCTAACTGTGTGTGAACGGCTTTTTCTGGATACATAAAGTTATATTTAAAACAAACATCTGAACCCCGACCCAGTGTAATCTAAGACCGCCTTTACCCTTTACACACACACATACAAACACACATTTGTACTTGTGAGAACCCTCACTGACATTTAAAACATTTCTTAGCGGTTAACCTGAAGCTAATTATGACCTTAACCACCTTAACCCCAGAACCAAGTATCTACCAGTGAGGACGGGGCAAATTCTTTATGCTTTCGAGAATTGGCGTCACCTTTTTTCATTTGGCAGAGATCTTTTTCAAAATTTCCAAAGCCACAAATGTTCTCATTTTGCAAAAACATTTTCTCAATTTAAAAATGTTCTCATCAGTTCTCAAAAATATACTTTCCTAAAATATCCAGATTTGCCAAAAACGTCCCCACTTTACAAAATGTCCATATTGCCAGAAATTTTCAAGAACATCCTCAATCAGAGACATCCTCACTTTTCAAACTATTCTTTGTTCTTAAAATATTGTCCTCACTTTTTGGAAAAGGTACTTGTTTGCCAAAAGTTATTAGTTTAATGTTCCCACTTCTGGAAAAGGTTCCCAAAAATTATGTTACGGTTATGTTTTTCTTAAAAATCCAAAAGTCGAAACTTTTCGATTTGTCAGAGATTTCCCAACTTTCCAAACATGTTTTCACTTCATTTCTTAAAAAAAAAGCAAAAAACTTTTGAAAATGCTCACAAAACTTTCAGTTGGTTTATTCACCAAAAATGTTCTCTCCATTAAAAATGTTTCCAGTAATGTGTCACTTTCTGAAAACTATTCACCAAATTTGTCCTGACCTACTAAGATTTTCTCAGTTTCTTCACAATGTGTCACATCGTTTGTCCTCATTTGTGTCGCAGAGACAGTTGACCAGTCAGCTGGGATTCAGTCTGAAACTGGTCTGAAGTGGTTCTTCTCCGGCCTTTAAATCCAGCTTCAGGTTTTCCACTCAAAGATCAAAGAATAACCTTTGATCCTGTTCTGGCGTCTTTGCTACTGAATTATTTTGTGAACATTTGAAATGTTTTCTTCCTCGAGTAAACAGAGGCTGTTTACTTGTTTTTCTCTCTGCCCTACTTTAATATCGTAGAGAGGAAGCTGATTTATTTTCTTCTTTCCAAAATCAGGCCTGTGTCAAACGCTCTCAGACAAATTCTGTCCTCATTTTTTAAAGACCGGCTGCTAAAAAAGTAAACACATATCAACAAATGAATAAATGAAGAGACGCACAATGCAAACACGATGAAAGGCTCGATCAAAATAAGCTCCGGGGAAATCACGTTGACTCTGAGTCAGGTCGAATGTGGTCATCAGAACTTCACACCTTTGACCTTTGACCCTTAAAACTGCAGCTAATGCACTCTGTCACATATAAAGGTTGTACAGTCTGTGTCTACTTCTGACAAAATCTGATTTATTACATTAAATCTTTATTAAAGTTTAACCGATTATTAACACCTCGCTCTGTCAGGCTAGCTCAGTGCAGCTCTGCTAATGAGCTAGTTTGAACTCGCTGTTAGTTAAATATGTTGATATATTTTAATTGAGTTGTAATCTCCACAGGCTGCAACAAAGAAGTCTGATAGTATTGAGTCTTATGGATGGTTGAGTGACAGCACGTCTTTGATCCGTAACATGATGATTAAACAATATAAAATGTGTCTGTTTTCATTCGTATCTGTTATTTATAATCACATCGTCACAAACTGCAACCACAGAAAGTTTGTGGTTGAGATTCCTCGGATGTAAAAGGAGGTTTGGCGCGAAGACTGTGACATTCAGGCATGTCTGAACTTGTTTTTCCACTGTCGTCACACCAGCGCTTTCTTTTTTTTACCTGTTTATCCAATATACACGCTGGCGTGTAAATCTGCATGTGTGCATCTGGAACCAACAACTCTCCTCGTGTTTTCCTGCCGCTCGGCGCACATGGCCCGGTGTGCGTCATGTATCGGGTGTCGTGGTAACCAGAGACGCCTGGCCTGTGCTCATGCAAGCCAGCCGTGAGTCAGTTATATATAGAGCAGGTGGGGGTCAGCGGCGCTTCAACCCCTGCTGCTACACAACACACTCCCAGCTCTGCCTTGGGTTACGAGATGCTCATTTTAGCGCGAGCGATGTCGGGGAACTGGACGGCGAACACAAGGATTTATGGCGAGAGATAAAAAGCATCATGTGTCGCTCAAGGACACCTCGCTGTGCTCTACGTGACACTACGACGACCCGAAAAAGGATCCAGGGAGCGCCGAGGCAGGAAACCCGATCAGGGGGGCAGGAACGATGCCAACGCGTTGACTAAGCAGAGACGGTTGGCAGCCTGTCCACGGCTGAAAGAGATGAACAGAGAAAATCTGGAAGTCAAAGGCTGCTGATCACATCAATAAAACAAAGCTTTTTAACCCTCAACATTCTCAAATCTGTACACGGATTCAACAACTTGTGCCACAAAAAATACGCTTTTATATAAACACTGGAAACTATTTCTATGACGTCATTACTGAGTCTCCAGATGAGCTTGTTGCTAAAAGAAGCTAACTGCTGTTTACAGTAATGTTACTGGCTGTTAGCTAGTTAACATGTGCAGCTAATGTTAGCTGACTCAGCCTCGGGGTGTCAGGAGTCAAACCTGACTCAACAAACACTTTGTGGTTTCTTTATAGTGTCTTTCCATTAAAGACCAATTTGACCACCTCGGCAACAGTCGCCGTCAGGGCAACGCAGAGATCAGCTGCATTCCCACCAAAGGTTAAAAATATTGAACTAGAAAACAAACACTGAACTACAGACCGGTTTTAAACATCAGGACATGTTACAGTACAGTTACATTAAAGTTACAGTTACAATATACTTATAGTCATAGTTATAGTTACACACATGGTTCAGAAAAATGTCACGAAATCATTAATATCAATGTGTTTCTGATGATTTTCACGCATGCTTCATTCATAATATTGTGTTTTATTCTGTTTCTGTCCACTTTGAATGAAGTTCTGATGATCTGAAGGTAAAATTAGTGTTTTTGTCTCTGGAGTCTGGTGGAGAGTGATAGTGATATTACGGCTGTTTGTGGTTAAACTAAAGGTCTGTCTCTGTAGGGATCCTTTCCATAATGCTGTCACACACTGACAATAACAACCTGAGTCTGTCAGTGGCAGAAACTACTACTGTTAGTGGAACAAACAACTACTACTGTTAGTGGACGCATTTGTCTCCAAGAATTAACGTTGCAACCATTGGAGCCCAGTTTTGTGAAAATTTTGGTTGGTTTTTGGTTACTCTGTTTTTTGTTGAGTTTAAATTTGACGATCTGAAGGTAAAATGAATGTTTTTGTCTCTGGAGTCTGGTGTTTTGTTTTGGTGTGATGTTCTGGCGCTGCAGTGCGATAGCTAACAGCTAACAGCTAACAGCAGTGAATATGTGAATATGAAACCTTTAATGAACGACACGATAAAGCATTGTGACTCTTGAAGGAAGTAAACAGTGACACAGGCTGTAGTCCGGACTGGGACGCGTCATCTCGACCTGCTGGGATCTGTGCTGAGCTGCTCGTTCCTGAGAAGACACCAACACATTAGATGTACTTTATATTAATGAACCTTTCCACAGGAGTCTGAGGAGGCTGCTGACAGCGGGGCGTGGTTGCTGATATGTGACCCTGTGATTGATTGATTGAAGCACCTCCATACCGGCTGCAGTTCTCCTGTTGATCTCCAGCAACATCCTCCGCCACTGTATCCCCTCTGATTATCTCCGGGTCCGGACGTGTTGGCAGCGGCGTTCAGGCTGAGGGCGTGCTGGTGTACAGCGACTGCTGGCGTGTAATCTCTTAAATGAGAATTGACCGGCGCTGTCAGCGTTGATGTGATCCCCGAGTTTGCGGATGGAGCTGCCATTATTTTAATTAAAGTGGGCCGGCGGGGGTGTGAAGACGGAGAGCGGGAGGAAACGATAAGAGGACGCATTCATTTTATTTATTTTATCGCAGAAACAAAGAGGATTAACGTTAACCTGAAACCTTTTTGTGATTAAAAGCAGAAGAAAGGACGAGGTGACAGATTATCTCTGAGTCATCCAGTGCAGCGACTTTGTATTTCAGCCCAAACATTACATTCATTTTAACCGAAGGAGGGGGCGCGTCACACGTTTCCCGCTCCTTATTAGCATAACGTCGAGGTTTCGGCTCCTTTATTCAATTCAATTCAATTTTATTTTGGAAGTTCTTTCTGTTTGAAAGCTCAACAGAGTTTTATAGACGTTGCTGGGATGCAGAGCGGAGCCTCAAAATAGCCTCCAGGTCCCACTCAGACCCCCAGCAACAGCCGGTTGTTTACATGTCAACAACTCACACGGCAACCTGGTGACGACCTTTACTACACACACACACACATTACACACACACACACATTGCACACACACACACACACATACATTACAGACACACACACACACACACACACACACACATTACAGACACACACACACATTGCAGACTACAGTTCAGCTTTAATACTGTTAATACATTGCTATAAGTATGTAAAATCAGTGACATTACCAGTAAAAAGTATTAGTTGTGTAATTTTAATGGATTAGTTAGTTAACTGACAGATATCTTGTATAATGATGGAAGTTGAATAAATGTTGTTTATCAGTGTATAAGCATTGGTAAACTGTCCAAATACAGTTTTTATCAGTGTAAACAGCAATAATAAATAAAAGCAGTCATTTCACAGATAATGACTTTTATTACAGTTCATTACAGTTTATTACAACTTTTAACATTCACATTTAAATAATAAAAATAAAATAATAACAGCTGAATTGTTGTAGCAGAGTTCACCTGTATTTATAGCTCATTGTTATACATTTTAAATATCTTACTTAATAATTTTACATTTTACAATATTTTTGGTGCTCAGCTGCTGGAATATTACTGTTTATTGACTTTTGTCCTTTTACAGACACCTTCAGTGTTCCTCTTCAACTTCAAGCGTCACAATCAGCCTGCAGACGTCCTAACAGCTGCCTGAGTGCACGGTCATACATAAACATGGTGACAAAATGAGCACGCGCATACACACACACACACACCCACACACACACACACACATTCAGTTCTACTCGTCAACTAAAGCAGAAGTGTGACAATCACCCTGCAGGCGTCTTAACAGCTGCCTGAGTGCTGAGCCATAAATAAACATGACGAGTAAATAGGTACACACACACACACACCATCACACACACACACACACACACACACACACACACACACACTCAGCAGCCCTGAGGCCTTCTGGGAGTTTACTGACATGAAGATCAGGTGAGGTTTCAGATTATAAGACTGGATTTCTTCCTTCTCTCTGCTCAGTTTGACACAGACAATAAACAGAAAGCTCAGCTGATGACAGCGAGGTCAGAGGTCAGCGTGTGATCCTTCGGTCCTTCTAGGATCTCGAAGCCTAAAATGTCTGATTTCACGGCAGCTTTTCTAAAAAGGAATTGATGTTGATTAACTGGACGAGGAAATCGATAAAGAATCAGAGCGATGAGCAGAATCAATACGATGTACGCCGCTGTGATTGGTCAGATCTGCTTCAAACCTTCCTTCTCTACTTCTTTCCCTTCTCTAAGCTTCATTCTTTCTTTTCTATACATCCATCACAGCTTCGATTTCTTCCTTCTCTCCTTTATTTCCTTCTTCCTTCAGCTTCTTCCCTCCATCCTTGTCTCCTTATTTCTCTTTCATTTTCCAACCTTCCTTCATCACTCAGTCCTTCCCTCCTCCTTTTCATTGTTCCTTCCTTCTTTCTTCCCCTCCTGTTTCCCTCCTTCTTTCCATCAATCAATTTTTCTTCCATTTACTCCCATATTTCTTCTTTCATTGTTTCTTCCAATAGTTTTCTTCAGTGTTTCCCCCTTAGTTAATTATTTCCTTCTTTTCATCCATATTTTCCACCTTTCCTTCCATCAGCTTTCTTCCTGTTAATGATCTGCTACTGTCTCCTTCTGTCTTTGCTTCCTTTTTCCTTCCATCCTTCCTCCCTCCCTTCCTTGTTCCCTTTTTCCTTATCTGCCTCCTTTCCTTCCTTCCTTGTACTCATCCGTCCTCAGGGATCGTATTTTTTATCTCCTCCCTCGATCGCAGACATCCAGTCCTGCCAAATCTTTGTGTTCCTGGTTGGTTAGATAAGAGACTTGGTTTGCCAGCAGCCCCGCCTCCTTCTGAACAACACCCCTTTAATCTCCTCCGCCATCTTTCATCTCCCCCCCACACATCCTTCGCTCCTCGCATCATGCCACATGCTCACTTTCAAAACTGAGCAGCCCCGCCACATTGAGTTGATGGTTATTGGAGGAGACAGTCGCAGCGTTATCTCTGACGGCTGTGGACAGCGAGGAGCGAGCGCAGAGGTCTGGTTGATATCTTAGAGGTGATGGCTATTTGCATGGATGGATTACTGAACAGACCTACCCGGCACCAGTGGTCAGGAGGACAAAAAGAGACGCAAAGCAACTAAAATAAGACACAAAACAACTTTAAAGAGACAGAAAATTACTACAAAGAGACAAAAAATTACTACAAAGAGACACAAATAACCCTAAGAGAAGCAAAACAACTACAAAGAGACACAAAATATGACTACAAAGAGACACAAAACGACCACAAAGAGACGCAAATAACCACAAAGAGATGCACAATGACCACAAAGAGAAGCAAAATGACTATAAAGAGACACTAAATGTCCACAGATTCTGTCTCATGTCTCTCGAGATCTGTCTGAGGGTGTTTGTTGACTTTTTGACGAGACAGGGATTTGTTGATTCGATCGACGGTTCCTCCAATCTGGTTAAGTGTGAAGATGAGAGATAAGGTTTGAAAAAACACTTCACCTCATGTGGGTTGAAATGAAGCGTCACTTCATTTTCTCCCCTCACTCTCTCTCTCTTTCCCTCCCCGTCTCTCTCTCCAAACTTTGT
>JAGRRF010007494.1:29669519-29684253 GCA_019097615.1 Morone chrysops
AGTCCAGGATGATGGGGAGGATGTGGGGGAGGGTGTGGGGAGGATGTGGGGGAGGGTGTGGGGAGGATGTGGGGGGGTTCAGTAGGTGAAGACAGCCAGCTGGGTCCTCGGAGGCGGCCACAGGTGTGTGTGTGGATGAAATAAATGAGCTCATCCACAGGGAAGTGTCACAGTCTTTGTTTTCTGACTCTTTGTCTCCAGAATAAAAAACCTTCAGCTACAGAAATATTCCAGATTCAGACCTACAGACCTTTTTCACAGCAGCCACTTTGACATGAAATAGTAGGGTAAACACAGGCGCTACCAGCTATGCTAAATAAAGAAATCAGAGAGCTGGTTGCTTCCTGTAAAAACAGGCTAGCTGCCCTCATCAACCAAACTCCATTCAGAAAACAAGCATTTTAAAAGAGCAACAAAGACTCATGATGAAGTCATTTCAGCATCATTTTTATCTGTTTATTGACATTAAATCACAGCAGTTTATTTTAGGCTCATACCAACATTATCAGTCAGATTAAAGGGCAAATATTCCCTTTTACATCACTACTCTCCAACAATAACAAATCTGACGTTAGTTTGTGACCTTCTGGCCCGTTCACTGAAGCTCCTGAAGCTCCTGAGATAAAGAGAGTGAGACTTATATACACGTCCCATTGGTGTGGTGAGAATGAATCCTTATCCTATAGTGGATTCTATGTTATTCTGTTTGGAAAAAGTGTCCTGTACTTCTGTCGGCACAGTGCGACCGGCGTACAGTAGATACTGACAGTAGATACTGACAGTAGATACTGACAGTAGATACTGAAAAGTGGAGTATTGACACTCTGTCAGAAACATCTCCTCTGAATGCTAACTGTGATAGATAAACGATGTGACATCCATAGAGATAAACGTCACTCTGACTGACCGCCGCAGTCTGACAGTCGACTTAATGTGATAAAAATCTGTCTTTACAGTGAGAAAGAGTGAAAGCTCGGGTCGATGGCTGATGATCCTCAGAGAGCGGCGGCATGCTAATCTCTTCTTTAGGACTCTTCAGTTTGACACTCGCTGACGTTATTGGCGCCGACGTCGTCTGTCAATGTCCAACTCTCAGCCATCCGTCCTGCATCCCAAAGCTCGCAGCGTTGGCGGCCTCCTGGTGGGTTCATATTTAAGATGCGTGCTGTGTTACCATGACAACCTGGGGTCAAATCTGGCGAAAAAACAACAATAATGTGATCCAGTTTCACCCGAAATAATCGTGTTTTACTATGGCGGTATGAAGCCCAAATATTTAATGATCATAATTAATAATAATCAGTAATGATGCAGAAATAACTAAATCCTGATGCTGATTTGTAAAAGGTCTGCAAGACGACAAGCAAACATTTAAAATGCTTGTTTTCTGAGGCAGTCTGGTTGATCAGAGCTATGCTAACTTAGTTCATAGTAAAACAACTGGAATCCTCTCTTCCTTTTCTCCAGCAATCTCCTTTGTTTTTGCTCTCTGTATAAATATGAAGTAGTATCACAGAGCAGAAACAGCATTTTAATATGAGGCCTTATGGAGACTCACTGCTGGAGCCAGCCTCTAGTGGCCATTAGAGGAACTGCAGCTTTTATCACTTTGGATTCAGTCTACACTTTTATTATTTATGAAACTCGTTTTTAATGATGAACAACTGTGTGTGTGTGTGTGTGTGTGTTTTTAATCCACACACTGCTGCTCAGGAATTTGACCTTGTGACCTCCGACCCGGATTCACCCCGAGAAAATGCTTTGTGTGTGTGTGTGTGTGTGTGTGAGACGCTCCTGGGAAAATACAGGGATCTTGGCTGAACCTGAGTGTTGCAGGTTGACCTTTGACCTTTTACCACCAACTTAAGATCCTGTCCAGTTCTGACTCTGTCACTATCTGACTCTGTTTCTCCTTCTTACCCACAATCCTCTGGGATAAAACAGACCTTTCTCTCCCACACGGCTGAGCTGACCTTTTCTGGCTAATGAGAACCTGCTAGCGCGCCGTGCTAACATCTCCGTGACCTCTGACCTCTGCGCAGCACATGGCAGTGATTATAGGAGCCGAGAGGAGTCGATGTGTTTATGTTGTTGTTTTTCTAGCGGATGAAACCTGCATCATCAAACCCTCCAGAGACACAGCGAGCAGCTAGTACTTATTGCTATTAATCTACAGATAGTTTAAGTGTGATTTTTATTATAATGACCTCAAAATAGAAACATTTATATTCATCCACTGAGTCACGAACCTGGAGATCCCAGCAGATGAAGCCTTCGGCGCTTCCACACGCCGCTCTGATTCACCATTGTGTAACGTGCTCACACACATGCTGCGGCGCCCACGCTCCCATTGTGTCACCGCCTGTGAGCGGCGGAGGGGATTCGGCTGCCGGGCTCACGTGCAACACGAGCTGACTCTTCCACCGCTGAGGGTTTTAATAATGCAGAACAGACGCAATCATACGATCACACATGTGGAGCGACTCAGTGGCTTCCTGCGAGGAACTGAAGCGATGTCAATCTGACAATACATCTTTTATTTCTGTAGAAGTGACTCAACGATAGTAAAGATCATGACACAGTCGCACCAGAAACAAACCAATATAATGATCATTGATCACTGAGCAGGAAGACGAAGAACTGAGGAGTTCAAACAGTCATTGATTAGGTATTTTATGGGGGCGTATACAAATGTTGCGTCCAATGAAACACTTTCTCTCCTATGTGTTACAGACGTCAATGACCTCACTGATTACTTTACAAAAGGCCGACTTTATAGCTACATTAGCCAGTCCTCCAGCTTCAACTGTCTGATTTACAGTTTACTGACGGACAGATTGATCAGTGGCCGACCGCTAACTGCTGTTAGCTCGATCAGCCGTGCAGCTAAGCTAACTGACTCTGGGATGCCAGGAGCCGAACCCGGCAAGAAAACCACCTCGGTGCTGAACTTCCTGTCACAGACTCTCCAACTGTCTGCTGTAAACACTAATCAATATGAGCGAGTCTCTCCCAAACTGCCTGTTTTAACAGCTGCTGCTTCCTGGTTCATGGACTTTAGAGGAGGTCTCCTGATACCTGTTTTTTTTATTTGGATTTTCTGTGTGCAAATAAAAATAATAATAAAAATAAAAATAAAAGTCTGAACAGGAGGGATCTGATTGTGGAGCTGATTGGTTCACGCAGGGTCAGTCAGCAGCGAGCCCACAGCCTTAATCTTCCTCCTGCACGCAACGTTTCCCAACAGGCCGCTGGCCAAACACCACAGCTCATCATCATCATCATCATCATCATCATCTTCCTCCTCTGGGGGATCACGTCTTTCCTCAGCAGAGGTCAGGAGGACAGGAAGTGAACGGTGAAATCTGGATTCTGTCGGCTGCTCAGAGGGTTTTATATTATCCATCACTCTCTCATTTCTCCTCTTTATTGAGCCCGAATCAGTTCAATATATCGGTTCAATATATCGGTTCATTCAAACGCAGTCTCTCCTGATTGTGAGAGAACATAAATAAACTGCAGACAAACAGTGACAGTTACCGGTTGTTCTCGTTCTTTATGAGTTGAACAGAAACTAAACTGATCATCTGTTCACTTTACAGACGATTCCGTATATTTACAGTATAAACGACCACGTTTACATTCACAGTGCTTTTATAGTGACTATGTATTATTCCTCCTTGATAAGAGTCACATAAACAACATATTCCTGATCAGGTCCGATAAAACATGTGGGATATATTCAGAATACGAGTCTCTCATTTGGTGTTTTTACCGCAGTTTGCCGGGTTTCAGTCGAGTCCGTAAACCAACCAGAAACAAACAGACATGATGAAAGACTCAGATATCAACAGGTTTCTGGAACCTTTTCAAGAAGGTGGTTAAACCAATGAAAGAGGGAGGTTGTGTTCACAAGTTCATAGAAACATACTCTACATCAGTGGTTCCCAACCTGAGGGTCGGGACCTCAACTAGGGGTCGGCAAAGAATCACAGGGGGTCGTCTTGGTCTTCTTGATTTTAAGGGGTGTAAAAATATACACAGTCGGCCGATATCGCAGCAATTTGGTTCACTTCTGTGAAGAAAAGTAAATAAAATTGTTTTAGTTTTATTTGACCACAAAAACATTTATTTAATTTTAAGTTACATTTTATAACTTTAGATTATCATTTAAGACTTGAAGTCTATATTCACAGAGCTTCAGTCTCTGATAAACAGCCTCATCCTGCAATAGGAAACAACTAGCTGATAGAACAATGAGGAGAAAACACTGAATCTGTCAATAAAGAGTTTATGACTGCTATAAAAACTGATAATTGGATAAAAATATCAGTAAAATCATCTCTGATCAATATTCCCAGGAAATAATCTGCTTAAAATTAATCAGAATTCCTTGGTAGCAGATAGTCAGGGGTCGCCTGTTCACTCAGTGACAGTTAAGTGTCCTTTAAGGAAAAAGGAACCACTGATGAATATTGTCTTTCCCAGAATTAAAAGCAAAAACTGGAATATTTTGTGCATTTAGACGCAGTATTTGTTTGTTTTTGTCCTGATCAACTGAAGCGAACTACAGGTGTGAAAGAGAGAAATCTAATTAATGAGCTGTGAATAAGAGGTTGACCCTCAGTGACGGAGGAGGAAGGTGACCAGAGGCTGTAAACACCTGTTGAGCTCAGTGACTGAATGAACGTAAGCATCTTTACATGTTTGTTTACTGGCCGGCTGTCGAGCGATTCCTGTCTTTAAAGGTCAGAGTTAACTGCAAGGAGAGCTGAAGTAGGTTGGGTAATCTGATGGAATAAACCCCCCCGCGGCTCCTCCTCCTCCTCTACTGGTTTCCAGTGAAATGAGGACATTGGGCTGTGATGTTGCTGCCAGAGGAACAAACACACCCACTCGGAGCCTCTTATCGGCGGCGCTGGAAGCGTTTCGTTCTGCTGCTCAGGGACGAGACGCGTCCAGGAAAAAACTGAAAGCAGGAATAGTCGCACAAACTGAGGTTTGATGTTTAAGTTTTATTCCAACGTCTCATCCATGAATCGTTTCAGAGCGTTCTTCAAACCCTCTCTCGTGACACAGTGACCTCTGACCCTTTGAGATCCACCAGACGCTACCTGGTCTCACAAATCAGCTTTACTCCTCCGTCTGCCAACAGTAATGAGAGTCTGATCGTCAGAGCTAATCGGCTCTGAGTCGGGAAACAAACTCGTAACCCTGAATCCACAACGGGTGGCACCTGATCTCCAACTGTAATCAAAGTTTTAAGTCTTGTTTTAGTCCACAATAATATAATAATAAAATAATATAATAATATACTAATTTAATAATATAATAAAAATTTTGATCTATGTACTATTGTCAGTTCGTCACGGACACAAAAACAATAAAAAAAAAAAATTGCTTTATTCGTGGTCCCCTGAGGAAGAATGACAATAAACTTGGTGATTATATTATTTTATTATTTTTCAATCAAACTTGTAGAGCAGCTTTAATACACAGACGAGGTCACAGGTTTAACAACAGTATTTAATAAAAGCTATGATCAATAAAATAAAGCAAGAAAGCAGAAAAAACAAACAATATCAATAACAAGGATAAGTGTATATTTATAATATAAGGAAATATTTGAATAAATTAACAATAAAAGGAAATACGACAAAGATAATTGAGTAAAGAATAGTAAATAACGTCTAAAGGCCACATTTTTATTGTATTAATTTACGTACTTCAGACTCTATAAAATCTTTCTATTATTTAAATATCTTTTTTAATCATCTTTTGTTAGATATTGCAATATAATACCTATTTTAACGTTCTTATTTTTCTTTCTTTAATATCTTGTGAGCAAATGTTAGCATGTTAACAGGCTATGTTGCTATGAAACAGGAAGTTTCAATAACTTAAACATGTCTGAATCCCCCCAGGCTCATAGTGACAGCGCCACCTACTGGAAACAGGAAGTACATTGTGCGATCAGCCCCGATCACTTTATTTTAAAACCGCTCTGTTCTTTGTCTCGGTCAAACCAGAATCCGAAGAGACGCGTCGGTCAGCCGATACGACGTCCTGTGATGTGATACTTTGTGAACAGAAGAGCTTTTCTTTATGCTGGTGCAGGTTTCTTATGTTGTCGGAGGGAACAGCCCCCAGAGGACGAGGAGTCCGGGACGCCAGCCAGCAGCGGCGGCTAACAGAGAAGCAGCCATTTGTTTCTCATTTGGGCCTCGCGGAGCAGCTTCAGTGACCGCGACTCTCTTCTCTCCGGTTACACAGTTCTGTCCTGTTTTTGTTACGAGCCAGAAAGATGAATGCTTTGAGCTCTCTCACACAAAAACACTGGAAACCCGGGAGTTAACCGTTCCTTACGAGGGGGGGCAGAGGCAGATTTGGATGATTTGGGAGGTCTGTCAGATTGACTGAAAGCTTACGGTTTACGGCTGAAACCTTTCCAGCACATCTCGGATGTGCCAAGTGTAATTCTTGGACTCTGTTTGGTCTGCGGAGATTTATTAGAGAAAATCTGATTTGTGCAGCGACGTTAGTTCTGGTTGCTGGCAGCCAGGACGCGGCCTTCATAGCTGGGACACTCTCCAATCTCGTTGGCGATGGTTTAAACTCATCTAAATGTGAATGTGTGCTGATCCCAGGGCAGGCTAATGAGGACAACACATCAGAGCTGTTAGACTGCGGGTTAGCCAGCACTGCGGTCTTCAGTTTCACTTTCACTGGGGACGTTTGTTTGAAGCACACAGGTGTGAAATTATCACTTTTCCCACAGATGTGTGAGCTCCAGCTGCATCACAGTTTTATATCTTTATAAACAGTCTAGGAGGGCTGGAGGGAATGAAAATGAAAAGGTGCCTTAAACCCCCTGAAAGGTGAGAATACGTCAACCACTGCACCAAACCTTAGTGTGTCTTAAGATTGTGTTAAAGGTTTTATATATATCAGCAAACATTATCTTCTCTATACAGAGTCACATGGTGTCTCTCTCCCTCTGCCTGTGTTGTATCTCAGCCTCTCTGTGGTTTGTTCCCACAGCCGGTCTGCTCCGACTGAAACTGCTGTTTTCATCATCACGTCGGTGAATTAAGGATTTATTTCCACCAAACCAGAGTTGGTGATTGTTGGAAACACTAACAGAGACGCTTTAATGAGTTTGATTCTGGTTCTTTCCACTTTGTTTTGGTCTGAGATGCTCCTGTGTGATGTGAGAATTTCGTGTATATGTTTTCAAATGTAAAAATCCAAGTTAAGGATGAGGTCTCAGGTCAACACACGTACACACACATATATATATGTGTGTGTATATGTGTGGTATTCTCTCTATTCTTTATAGGTTCAACCATCTGTTACACTTTGAGTTCAGTTCTGTGTTAAGATCTCAGCTTTCGAAGAACACCCCAGTCCACATCCTCCGCTCGTTATAAAACACTGTAACCACTCATTCATCAGGGGTTGTATTGAATGATGGAGGAAGAACCGCCAACTGCGCCGCACATCTGACTTCAATCCGGAGCGCCGCAGCGTCTTATCGGAGAAGCCAGCACCGGGTTCAAAGTGGTGTCTTCCAACTACAAAAAACCAACCCCACGATACGCTCCGCTCCCAGAGCAACACGAGGTTCAGATGTAAACCGCAGGCCTCTCTGCTGAAGGAGGACTGACTCGTGTGTCCTCCCTCCCTCCCTCCTTGTCCTCGGCTATTTTTAACCTACGCTCTCTGATCCATTATGTATTGTCCAGGTGCAGCGCCTCCCTTTTATTCTCATCTACCCACCAACAGAACGGGAGAGAGAATGAAATTACGGCTCTCCACCGGCAGTAATTGTGTAAAAGGCTCCCCTGGTCAACCCTGGAGGACACTGCAGAGAGGAGGAGGAGGAGGAGGAGGAGGAGGAAGAAACATGAGCTAAGAGACAAGATGACAGTAAAATGAAGGAGGAGAGAAGACCTGGTTGTTGAGGATAAAGAGACGTGATACGGTTTAAATATGGAGATCATTTATAAGTAATATTGACACCTTTTCATCACTGACAACCGCTTATTATATTACATATTTTATGTATATTTCGTATTATATTCAATAATAACAATTATTTCAACTGTAACTGCAGGAAGTTTGTGTAAAGAGATTTGGGTGAGTTTTGAGCAGATTATTTCCTGTAAATATTGATCGGAGATGAGTTTCCTGATGTTTTTATACAGTTATCTGTATTATATTAGTATATATTTAAACAATCATACAGACAATCAACTTCAATTCACTCTTTGGTTGTTATAACTGTGTATATTTTTACACCTTAAAGTCAAAAAGGACTCATGGCGACTCTGTGACGCTTTGGCGACCCCTATTGGGGGCCCCGACCCCCAGGTTGGGACCCACGGATGTAGAGCTTCTATAGAAAGTGTTTGTGTTGTGTGAATGAACCAGAGAGCTGTTATGTAACACACTGACCATCTCATCCGTCTGACAGAAGATACTCCAGCTGCAGCTCTCCTCCAATCACAGCCCGGGAGGCTTTTCCATGATGACGGGTTACCGAGCAGGAAACCCCGCGGAGCCACTGGGAGGAGGATGACGTCCAAATACGTCTGTTTACCTGGAAAACACACAGGCATCAGATCTGCTGTTCACCCTCTGAACTCTGCTGTTGTTGCTTATTGTGAATATTCAATGATTCAGAGCCCTGAAGTCTGTACAACCGACGCTTGGAGGTTATTTAATCCATAAAACTTGTAAAAAGTGTTGAAATTGAGTCATAAATTGTAAAAACAGGATCTATTGTCAGAAATATAATATTCATAGACATATGTTCATTAGAGTATAATCACCTGAGAATAATAATGGTTGTGTTTTTGTTACCAGGTCGTCAGTTTGCTATTTCACCACCATATTTAAAAGCCATTAAATCCTAAACACTGGTCCTTTAAATAAAAACTGAGTGATTCAAAATATTTCTAAATGTAGAAACTTGAACAAAATAACTTCTGGATGCTCCAGAAGTTATTTTAACTTTGTCCATTTTTAGGTTTTTGAAAAATGCTCATTTTAATTTTAGTTCTTTAGCTGCTCCACCTCCACCCGCACCAACCAGCTGGCGCCACTGCGTGATGCTAATAACGTATCACAAAGTAGTTATTATAGTTTTACATTAAACAGAAAAGAAAGAAAGAGTCCATTGAATTGCAGTTGAAACAACTTTGCAAATAAAAAGCAATCAAAAATGCTCTTTGGTGGAACTACGCTAACAGTTTCCACCTGTTTCCAGTCTTTGGGCTAAGCTAGGCTAAACAGCTTCAGGACATATCTGATGCGTTCAGATGAACCTCACTGACAGAGAAACATCAAATACTCTCACAAAGACCTTTTTTGTTTCAACAAAGACAGACGAAACTGCTTCTGTCAAAGCAACAAAGCTAAGCTAACTCCTAGCGTCCAGTCTTTTCTGTTCTCAGACACTTCCTGTTCATCACACATGGGTTTGTAGGTTTTCTAGCCTGTGTTGGGTTCATCTTGTACAAAATGTAAAAGATTGAGACACACAACCTCCTTCCTACTGTTGTTGACTGTGAAATATATTCAGAGATTTCCGGTGGCGCCTCCACCCTCCTCGTTACTGACCGCTGGCAGGCAGCTCGCTGGAGGTCATGTGGACCGTCTGAACTGAACTTATCATCAATGTGGTAATACCGAGGAATGTTATTCTACACATAAACAACAGAACGCTCAAAAAACGACACACACATAAACACAAACTTGCAACCCCCGCAGTGACCACGCTGTCGGGACCGCAGCTCCCACAGTAAATCTGACTCTACGATAACAGTGAGCTGCAGTTCAGCCAGGACCTCCAATGTATTACGCAACACTTCAACACGCTGTTGCACTGCGAGGGTAATGTAACGGTGGAAAGGAGTCAGCCTTAAACAGAACCAGACGGACTGAACTGGAATGAGAGAAATTAAGCGAAGCCACAAGAGGAGGGATAAATAAAGATTCGTCTCTGTTCATGAAGTGGTTTCATACATTTGTTGCTAATTCACATCTCATTCACATCATTCTTTTGACTTTTTCTGCAGTTGTGCAACCACTGAAATCTGTTTCCTGTTCGGTCTGTGTGAATACTTTGGATGGTGAACTGTGATCACTGCTAACTGCTAATGTATACACCCTCAGCTGCAATAGCTCTCATAGCTAGCTGACTTTCCATCTGTCAGTTAGCAAACTAGTTAGCTAATGTAAACACATTATTTTTGTTAGGTACATTTTATTTTCTTGTTTTTTAATTTAAACACTTTCAACAAACTTTATTTAACAAAGAACAGCAGTGATTGAGGGACGTCTCTTTCTTCACTTTCTTATTTAGTATAAACTTCTGGCACACTCAACAAATTAGATTATTATTGTTGTTGATTTACATCATATTTGAGGAAAGGAAAAGAGAACAAAATGACATTTACATAAAAAGAGGAAGTGGTTATGGTTGGGAGCTAACAGAGCTAATGTGTCCAGAGAGGACAAACTGTGAACGTTTGTGTGGATGAATCAGCGCTCAGTCGTCCTCCGGTCTAACGTCACTGCTCCAGATCAAATAACCTGCACACAGCTAACAGCTAACTGGAGACTGTGACCTCGAGGGACCGCAAAGTCAAAGACACACAAGAAACTTTGTCAACTCTCACACAACTAATCAAATTACAGATGATTTATTGATCGCTTACTGTACGCAACAAACTCTACAATCCCAGCAGGAGCCACGAGACGCTGCAGCGAGCTTTAAACCCACTGTTGGACGACATGTTGCTCTTTTATTACCAATAAAAAGGAGCAGATTTTATGCTTAGTGATCCACTTTGGACGCCGCCCCACGAGTACGCCGTTCAACAGAACCTCTAAATTCTGTTAACTTTTCATTGTGAACGTTATCAGAGCACACTGACCAAGTTTGAAGTCAATTCAATCACTTCCCAAGGAGGAACTCGTTAAAATACAACGTGTGGAAATGGTGCCAGAAACTTTCACTGGCTTTTTGGGGGATTTCATGGCAGCTTTTCTAAAATGTTTTTAGGCATTTTGTAATTTATTTTTCTTTTGTATAATTCATTAAATATTAAAAGCAACTTGTTCTGGTAGTTTTGTGATGTATGGATCAAAGTTTTTAGGGTTCGTTCAGATTTACAGAAATCATTTTACCCAGAGTTCAAAGGGATTTGCAGATAATTGATTGTAACTTCTTGCAGGGGTTAATTGATTATGGAGCTTCAAACAGGGTTGAACATATAAGATCATTTTAAGGTGATATACTTAAAAGTCCTATTTCTGTTTCCACTAAGTGAATAAATGTTTCTTCCAGCTGATGGACAGAAAGCGTGTAATGAATCAGTGGACGTGTACATTAAACGTGGGTGGTTCTGAAAACGCTGCTATACTCAAATGATTCAAACAGTGAACTGTTCCAGAGGCCACAGTTCATGTGTGCGTACATCACTGATCAACACACAGCGGCGCCATATCAAAGGCCGGTGGCCATTTGTCACCGACTGTAAACAAACACGGCCGCGAACAAACGGATCCCAGATGTCCGCGGGGAGGCGGCCATCAACAGAAACTGTCTGAGTGTCACGAAACATGACGGATGAACTCTTTTACACTTCACCATCTGGAGCTCTAACACCGGACTCTCTGCTGCACATTCATTAATCCACCAGCAACATAAAGTCTGTCTCAGCGGTATCGAACCGAACGGGTGGTTTTCTGTATTATAGCTCAGGTTTACTTCTGCCACAAACACAGAGAACGCATATGAACGTTGATCAATCATAAAGTTAAACTGATCAAAGAGCGACGTCCTTCTTTTGGCAACAAGTCCGTCAGGAAACTCCATAAATCACCTCGATACCGCTGTCATCAAACTGTCCTCTGTCTGTCTCGGAGGTTGTGTTCACTGGGAGGCTGCTGAGCCCCGTTCAGTTGCTGATGCCAACTGAAGCTACATTAGTAGCCGGAGGACGTCAGAGAGAAAACCAGACAATATTCTCTCCATAAAATATGATCCAGTGTCACTGATAAAGTTGTGTGTTTGTACAGAAGATTGACGGATGAATGTCAGGATATTATTGGTTGAAATCAGTTAGTTCATGCTGAAAGTATTTTACTATATGTTGTCAAATATGGGAACAATATAACTGGATGTGATCATAAAGGGTAAAGTCGACACCTTGATGTGGATGGTACATTAAGAGTCTTAGTATAAAGGAAGCCGATATCTTTGGGAAACTGAGGTTAACTGAGGAAGGTGTGTCTTTCTTTGAACTATTAAAAGCGCTTCGTCTCCCAGACAATGCAGATCCATTCAAACATCGTCCTCCAGGGGTTGCCATCGATGTCGTAGAGCGAGCGGTAAAACACAATGAGTGTCACGCCCTTCAATAAACAAGCCCCTTTTCCCACACTCAGTCCCTCACCGTAATCCGGCCCGGACACAAGAGACACCGCGGAGGAAGCGAATGCCGGAGGTCACCTGATCCCCGACAGGTGTCTGCGGCTGCGACGTCAGCTTTAACCCCTCAGCGTCTCTGCTCTCTGACGTAACGGATGAATAAATGAGGAGCTGAGTTTTTCACAGTAAATGTTTAATCTGTGACGTTTACGCCGACTCACTCACAGTCTTCAGTCACTTGTTCTAACATTCGGTCCACATGAACCAGGAAGCAGAGAGCAGTTTGCTTCCTCATATTCATGTATCCTGTAAAAACAGAAGGTTAGGGAGGTCACAGATGTTGATTGGCGTTTACAGCAGCTGATAGCGCTATAAGCTAACGTCAGCGTCGACCTTCCTGTGAACACAGGCCTCTACTTTTATTATTTATCAGGAAACTCTAAAACAGCAAAACCACCTGAAACACAAAAATAAAACACTAAAATAACTTTGTTGGGACTCATACTGGAGGACTTTAAATGTTATAGCACATTATCCTGCTGATGTTTAACTGAATGCTAATGTTCAGCTTAATCTGTAAGAAGGCCACAGCTGTGAGTTAGTTTAAGTATTTTATATTCTAACAATCATAATTAAAAAGATATTGGAAGTGATCATTATGTCGCCTGTGCAACCCGCTCACAGGATGACGAGGATCCGTCGCTGTGAATCAACAGATGACAGTTTTAAATCCGAGTGATCTGGTTGGAACCAAAGCAGCGAACTGAAAGTGGAGCAGAAACCACAGTGGGCCTATTTATAGTCTACAAACGGACTCCCACACAGACGGAGAGCGCTTACAGTCGCACTGGGAACGCAGTGTTCAGTTTGAATAGTAAGTGTAGGAGTGTGTGTGAGTGTGTGTGTGAGTGCTGATAGCAAAACAAAACGCCCACACAGGCCGAGCAGAAATAAACGGCTCAGGACTGATCCCAGAGCTGCAACAGGAGCTGACTTCTAACTGAGCATCAGCAGAACCACGAGAGCTAACATGCTGAAACTTTAAGATCCCATAGAGTTATATTGTTCCCATATTTAACAATTTATACCAAAACAATTCACAAAAACTCAATTTCTTTGTATTTTTATATCAGAATCAGACATTTTTAATTATAAAGGTTTATGCTAGATGTTACTAACCGTCTACTTACTGTGTGTCTACTCTTTAATATTCAGTATTTACATACAGCTACAAACATCTGGTTTTTAACCTGAACAGAAGAACATGAGATAACATGTAGAGCTCCACATGGCTCTGTTTACACACACACACACACACACACAGACACACACAGACACGGCTGGAAATCTAAACAACAGCTTGTTTGGAAGAGCTCCATCACTTCCTGTTCCTCCTTCTCCTTAAAATCCCCCTCAGACCTCCTGATCCCTCTCTGCCTTTCGCCCCCAGACCGAGAACACCCCACACCCTCGATGAGTGTGTGTGTGTGTGTGTGTGTGTGTGGGAAACTCCACTGAAGCTCTGCCAACTCCTCATTAATCCTCCAGAGACTCCCACAGCTCAGGAGTGTGTGTTTAAGTGTGTGTGTGTGTGTGTGTGTGTGTGTCGCTCCCCTCAATTTCCCAACCATCATCATCATCGTCATCATCCTCACTGACTGACCAATCACATGACCAGGCCTACATTTCCCACAGTGCACAGGGGCCTTTAATGTTTATGTTCTGTTACATTTAAACCAGAAAAGTCGGTAGAATCTCACCGACCACGACCTCAAAAATCCAAGATGCCTGCTCGCCACGTCAACTGTCGAGAGTCTATACTGCAGTCAGCCACTAGGGGGAGATAGAGAGCGAGAGAGTCTATACTGCAGTCAGGTGGTTTATGAACACTAGTTCGACGCCAATGTGTCGTAGTGACTAAACTGCGTGATTAAAGCAGTCACATGATGCACAGCGGGCAATAAAAGGTCACAACCTCAGAATCTGATTCATTCAGTCCGACAAAACTACAAAATATACAGAATAAAGAACACAATCGTAATATGTGAAGGTAACCGTGAGTTCACATCAGTGTGTGAGTCTGCACACACACACACACACACACACACACACACACACACACTCTCTCTCTCACACACACACACACACACACACACACACACACTTTATGGTGTTCGTACTCGCTCCAGTTTGTGGGATCAGAGCTCTGGTTGGTCCTCTTTGTCTCAGCAGCTTCAGCCTCACTAACGGGCCCTCAGTGGAGGCTTCACACAGAGAGCTGCCATCTGTGGA
>JAGRRF010007494.1:29748419-29760744 GCA_019097615.1 Morone chrysops
TATATAAATAATTAAAAACTTTAAAAAAATTATCTCTCAGCTGTGCGTCACCAGGAGTCTAACATGAGGTGTGTTTACGCTCTGATCACCTCCGCCGTCCCCTCAACCGCCAACAACCTTCACGCGAGTTATTTTACACACACATCTTTACACAGCTTCCATTTATCTCTGAAATCGCCGCCACCCGCCACTAATACCCCCCCGGGTGCTGTCTTACTGCAGCTCTTGGTCCGTCAGAAAGACCACGCTGCTGCTTCTACGTGTTTAATGCTGCAGTTTACATTCCTGCTGCCAAAAGACTCCTCCAGTTGGAGAAAAGGAAGAATGACAGTTTTACTTTACTATAAATTAAGTTATCATAGTCCTGATCAACCAAACTCCATTAAGAAAAGAAGCATTTTAAAAGTTGTTTAAAAGTCTTGCAGACAGAATGACAAAGTCTGAATTCAGCATCATTTTCATCTGTTTATTAACATTAAATAAATAAGAAATCTGGTTATTTTGGACTCACATTGCCACAATAAACCAGATTAAAGGCAGAATTTTTGCCCAAGCAACATGATCCAGTGCACTTTTGTTGGGAACACGCCATTAAAGGACCAGTGTGGAGGATTTAGTGGTGAAACTGCAGATTGCAACCATTTGGTAACTGCCCTCCAAGCGTGAGGTGGGCTCAAAACTTGTGAAAGCTGCTATCTACAGCCAGTGTTTGTCTGTTCTGGGCTACCGTAGAAACATGGCGTATTCAGAGAGTGTGTGAGATATCTACCTGAGGACGTAGGGCTGCATCGGAAGCCGTCGCCGTGGAAACCAGGCTGGCACTGGCAGGTGTACGAGCCCTGTGTGTTGGAGCACATGGCGTCGCGGTGGCATCGTTCCTGCTGACACTCGTCTACGTCTGAACAGGAAGAAAAAGGAAGCAAAGATGACGACAAATCCACTCTTCAGGTGCTTGAAGACGCAGTACCACGCATGGCCACTAGGTGCTGGCTCAAAAAAATTTCTCTGGTGGAGAGTGATATTACGGCTGTTTGTGGTTAAACTAAAGGTCTATCTCTGTAGGGATATTTTCATAATGCTGTCACATACTGACATAATGCTAATAAGCCCTCATCCACCAAACTCCATTCAGAAAACAAGCATTTTAAAAGTTGTTTGCTTGTCCGACAAAGTATGAAGTCAAACCTTTTAAAAATCTGCCTCATGATTGACGTTATTTCAGCTTCATTTTCATCCATTTACTGCAGTTAAATCACAGTGAGATCTGTAACCGTATCACAGACTTAATCACAGACCGTATCACAGACTTAATCACAGACCGTATCACAGACTTAATCACAGACTTAATCACAGACCGTATCACAGACTTAATCACAGACCGTATCACAGACCGTATCACAGACCGTATCACAGACCGTATCACAGACTGTCCTCTCTCTCTGTTGCAGCTGAGCTGAATGAACATTCCTCTGTTCAGACCCAGAGTGGGGGAGATGTATATATAAGAGATGAGCACAGCTGTAAGGCAGGCCCCTATGTTTCCTGTCCCCGGGGGCCTCGGGCCTGAATTACAGCATGTTACACTAAAGACAGTTCACATGGAAAACTTCCATAATGCTGCTGTTTGAATGTAGTTTGTCTACAATACAAACGGATTACTGTCATATTGGTATTTAATAGTGTTCTAAAATTCTACATATTGTGTCATAAACATGCCTGGTGACCTTCCTCTACTGGACTTTGTAGAAGTAACAGATGGTTTTTTAAGGTTTTTAACATGAAAATTATACTTATTTCTGCAGTAAAACACATCAGAAACATTATAGTTCCAAGCAGTTTGTATGTTTTAATGTGTCTAGAGCTCTCAGTGCTACCGCTAGGAGTGCTAACAATCGCCACAGCTGACGAACGGTGTGAACTCACCACGACACACCCGTCCGTCGCCCACAAACCCCGGCAGGCAGGAGCAGGCGTAGGCCGAGCCTCTGGTGTAGCTGCACAGAGCTCGTTCGGGACCGTCGCAGTCGTGAGTTCCTCTCTGACAGTGATCCACCGGGCGGTCCTCCTCTGTAGGACGAGACAGACGACATGTTAGTGCTGCTAACAGACACCTTCTACTAGTTACATCTAATAGTTAGCAGATTTAACTAACAAGATAACTATTAACGTAAATGAGCTTGCTAGTTAGCTAGTGTTTTCCTATAGAACAAAACGCGGCAGCTATGGCTGGATGTAGATTATCTAGCTAATTAGACAGCATTTTGCTAACATTAGCTAACTTAAGATGTGACCAGTGCTGTTAAGGTAAGACCACCTTTGTCGAGTCCAAGACAAGTAAAACATGTATGTTATTAAAAACCATGAATTTGTGTCACAGCTCGTACTTTAGGTTCTGTATTAATGAGTTAATGCTCTACATTGAGAGCAGACAGACGCTAACCAGGTGATAAAATACGTGATTCAAATACTGAAGATTTTCTCTAATAAAATTTTAATTCAAACACAACATTTCAAGAAACAAATTGGCAAAAAAAAAACATATTTTACTAAACAAAATAACAAAAAGAGAAAAACTATTGTTCAAATAAATTAATGGAAGAAAACAGTTAATCTGAGTTTTGAAATCTCTTCATTTTGTTTGTGTATTTTCTCATTTTTAGTGTTTATTAAATTTAAAAACAACATGTTGAAAAAATGGAAATTACTTTAATTATTAGTTATATCCACATTTTAGACTTAGTGATCAGCTTAAGTTCAATGAAAAAAAACATGTATTTGGAAAAATGTCTGATGTCTGAGAAAGAGATTTCTGATGCCACCATAAGTTATTTCTTTTTAATCCTTTATTAATGTGCCACAATAATGAGCTCAATCATCTTCATTTGGGGGTTTTTCCAGTCAAATATTGATATATGTGATTGATTAAATCATCAATATTTCTCCAGATCGCCTGTTAGCTGGGTATACACACATATACAGCCAACTGTTCTATCTAAAGCTTTAATTTTTTTACTTTTTCTTTGCACTTCGGGGCCTCCGTTTTAACTCAACAAAGAACAATCAGATTGAAAAATGATACAAAACCTTTATTGTTTATGTGTGCTGGCAGCTGTTAGAACATCTGTATGTGCATCAGGGGACTCTTCAAACACACTCCGCCCACCCACACAGCTGTGCACACACACACACACACACACACACACACACTCAGACGTACCGATGCAGGTCTTTCCGTCGCTGGCGAACACGAAGCCTCTAACGCACTCGCAGCGGAAAGTCCCAGGTTGATTGCTGCAGACAGCATTGGACCCACAGACCTGAGGAGTCACCCTGCACTCGTCGATATCTGCCAATAACACACAGACATGGAGATCAATGATCAATAGAGGAGATACTCAACACACACACGTCGTTTTCCATCGTGGTTCGAAAGATGTTGGAAGACAAAATAAACTTTACTGCCAACAGTAATTAGTTACACTACTGGTTATATTACTCCACCAAAAAGTTCATATTCAACACGTTTTCCTTTGTGAGCGTGCAGAGGTTGCGTTACCGTGGCAATAGCGTCCGTCCCCGGCGAAACCATTCGTACATTCGCAGGTGAACTGGAGGCCTTCGCCCGGTCTGCACGCAGCGTTGATGTCGCAGCCGTGTCTGCCGGTGAAACATGGATTCTGCTCTGGGATGCTGCCTGAGGGAACAGCTGCAGGTTAGAAACATCCAACCGGGACAGAGCGCGCTGCTCGAAGGCTGTAAACATGTTTACTTCTGCTTAATCAATGACTGAAAGGGTTTATTGATTATCTACAGGAGGGTAAAATGACTCAATAGAGTCGTCTTGTTCCCATGATGCAGCTGGAGTTGTTGGAGCTCCTCACAGGAAACACCAAACAGATGTTCCAGTTGTGTTTGCTTGTGTAACTCTTTTACCTTTAACCCCCCTTTTTATTTAAAAGTATTAAAGAAGTTCCCTTCTGGTGCCCGTCCCCCGCCCTCCCGTCCCCCGCAGCAGACTGGAGGTTGGTATCTCGTTGGCCTCGGCCGCTGACCTTCACCTCCTGCCAACGCTCTCACAGCCTCTCTGATTGCAGCTGAGGAAATACAGCCGAGCTCACGTTACTGTTTATCTTCCTCTGATGTTCCACTGCAAACACCACAGAGGCACTATACCGTCGGAGGCGTGTTTCAGTGCATTCCTCGGGGTAATAACACACATCTTTGTACTCTGACCGTCCCCGACAGATGACCAGGAGACATGGACGTCTCCTCTTCAAGGACCTGAACAATCTGTGAACTCGCTCTTCAGGTAGCCGATCGCATACAGCAGCAAATATCAGGCTTTTTTTTTTTACTGAATATAAGATAATATTGATTTATTCACCTTTATATGGGATGTACAATGATAACAGCAAGTCATTAGTATAGGCTGATTAAATCTTTAAAGTGAAACATCGCCATCAGCAATCAACCCTCCCTAAGCCCTGCCCCTTTTCACTCTGTGATCCAATCACAGTTTAGCAAGTCAGTCAACTTCCTCCTTCCCTGTTCTTAGATATGCTATGCTAGGCTAATCTATGTTGAAAAGACGACCACATTTTGAAGATGGTTAAAAGATGAAAAAGACATTTATATACAGTCACACCTTTTAGTTAGCTAATCTACTTTAATTGTTAACGCTAACATTTACTCACTGTGGACCGAGCCGATCCTGTTGCTCATGGCGTAGCGGACCAGGTTGTTGTCAGCGTCGAACATCACAAAGATCTGGTCCACACTGAGCTGCTGGGTGGACGGCGCCGGCCTGGTGGCCTCGTCGTGTGGGCAGCTCTGGAAGGTGACAGTCTGGCGCCATTGGTAGCTTCTGGTCTGGACGGCGCCGCCAGGGGAAGTGACAGTGTAGTCGCGGTTGGAGGAAGAAGTGATGACTGAGAGGAGGAAATGGAAACACTTTTACATCCAGTATGACTTTGAATTATTGGTTTGACCCCTTTGGTGTGTTAGCTGGTATCCGTCCTTACAGTTCCTGTCGTACTGGTAGATCTCCTTGTACGGGTTGATCTGCACCGAAGAGCCCTGCAGGATGGCGGGCAGACGTCCCTCCAGGTCGGTGCGAACGACCAGGTGGTCGTGCTCATCGATTCCTTCAAACCGCTGCTTGATGCTCAGACGCTCGTTGCCGGGCTGGAAGATCACCTCGGCCTGACGGGAAAACACGCCGCCTGCATGGATGTGCGACATCAAATGTATGTCCAACATTTATCAAGATTATTGTGAATATAGCCATTATATGTACAACAACACACAACAATGTCCCCTCACCAGTGACACTGAAGCCGTTCTGGTAGCCGGGCTGCTCCAGGGCGAAAGCCCAGCCGATGACTCCTCCCAGGGAGGACAGCGGCTGCAGGGAGGGACCCAGGCTCTTGGGGATGTTGCTAATGGCCACGTAAGCCCGTCCGTCATTGGCTACCACGTACGAGTGCAAGTCGTTGTTACCGAGCTCTACGGGGAAAGTCGAGTTCCCGACAAACACTCGGCCGTTCACCTCCCCGCTCATTCTCTGTGGTTTTCCTGGAAAACAACAAAGTTCAGTAGTTCCACTTACGGATCAGAGCCAAATCAGGACAAACTCGCCATTTCCTGGGTTAGCTTCTGTTCCTGCAGCTGGTTTCCCTCAATTAACAGAATGTCTCATCGATTCTTTCTACAGAACCAAAACATGAAACTGGTGTCTTGCTAATCTACAGCTGACCACTCCTATATCTAGAAGAAATGTTACGCTGCGCTAACATTACGTGTAGACTAGCTCGCTATTAGCCAAGTGAGATTTTCATGAACTACGATATATTTAAGATGTTCACATTTGTTTTTAATGGATTTATTTCAGTGGATTAATTCAGAATGTTGAAGTGTTTCAGTGGAACTACTTGGTTGGTATTAATGTATTATCAGGTATTAATGGACACCCAGCTGCCAATCAGAATCCAGTATTGACGCAGACCATAATATAAAACCAGTCAGTAGAATCTGGTTGTACCCAGAGAATGTGGAGTTTTTTAGTTCCTTCACATGAACTTAAGAACATCTTCACCATTAACAGTTTAAGTAATGTTGATGATGATTCTCACCATCTGCGACGCAGTCCTTCCCGTTGCCATAGAAACCAGGCCTACAATGGCAGCAGTACCCATCGCTGTAATCCCGGCAGTCAGCGAAAGCCGAGCACTTGTGGCTGTTGTGGGCACACGTCTCCAAATTGTACCTGAATACTGTGAAAACCACCCGAGAACGAGACAATCAGTGTCGATTCAATAAAAATAAAACTTTAACAAGAACTTTAAAGCCAAAAAAATTTTTATTTACCGTTCACATCGAGGTTTTCGTCTTCATCTACCACAACGATCTGGGGTTGGTGGGGCCGGGAATAGGGTGGCATTGGTTGGACTGGTTCAGGGTTAGCGTAGCGTGGATCAGGGTACCTCGGCTGGTTGGGAGGGTGTCTGGGCTCAGGGGTTTCAGGGATGGTGTATCTCGGTTGCAGCGGCTCAGAGACTGGGTATCTGGGCTCAGAAGGGTCCGGGTACCTTGGTTGAGCCCTCTCGGGGTTGGTGTATGTCGGTGAGACAGTCTCAGATTCGGGGTATTCTTCTTCATTGTCCGGTTCTTCAACTACCGGTTTGGCTTCCCCCGGCGTGGCGGTCACAGCGTCTGGGTAGCTGGGTTGGTTCTCTTCAGGAGCCGGCATCGGGAACTCCTCCTTCTCTTCGGGTACCGGCTGGGGTTCGTGGGTTGAGAAGTCCCTCGTCGTTTGCTCGTCGGGTTGCCTTGGCAACAGGGTCACAGGAGGTTCAGTTGTACTCTCCTCATCAGAAAGGCTAGAGGCCATTCCCGGTGTAATGGAGGCAAAGAATGGCGAGGAGCCGATCTCGTACACCCAAACTCCAGCCTGTCCTGACGTTGTCTTCCTGGTTGGATACAAGACAGAAGAAACATCAGAGTTTGGCTGAAACTCCCAGCACTTGTGTTTAGGCGTTCAGATTCTGAAGATCTTGCAGGGGAACAAACACTGCAGATACTTGATATTAGCATAAAAACGTATATACTCAGTAAGGTCCCTGATGGACGTCTCCTCATTGGTGGTGGTGCGGAAGTACGTCCCCTGACTGGCGCTCCACGACCACCAGCTCTTTACGAGGCCTTCATTGAAGCCGGCCTCCAGGAGCTTAGTCGTGCCCCCGACTGACGTGGAGAGGAACTGCAGGCCACCTATGGGGTAGAGGAGGATGGCGCAGGAGGACGACTCCATGGAGGCCACGACCAGCTGGAACGTGTTTCTCTGAAAGTACAAAAGGAGACCCTTCTAAGTCCTGCCCCCTTTTTGTTCCATGCTCCAATAGCAAGTAAAGTAATTCTTCATTGTGTTTGTTTGGTTGCTGACTCAGGGACAACTGTGGCGAGCAGCAGTGGTAATTACAATGTGGTCACTCACTGCGAGAACAAACATCCATCATCTTCTGCATTTCACAACTTTTCTTCCTCCCATCCAAGTACTTGTAAGTAGGAGGTTCAAGTATTTCATCTCCTCTCTGTTCCTGCCATAATCCTGCACCCTCACATTCAGGCACAAACTACCTGCTCCTTAAAAAACCCAACATGCTCGCTCACCTCAGTGTCCAGTCCGTCTCCCCGTGCAAAGGTCCCCTGGGCAACCATGTTCTCCCAGGTGACGACGAGGGCGCTGGTGGGCTCCACTCCGTCGTCTCTGGGGAAAGCTCGCTTGATGTGCTCGGCGGAGCGACTCAGTACGTCGGGGCTGCTGTCCTCCCTGAAGTAAACCCTCCCCTTTCCATCGCTGTTGTCCAGGTCTCCCAGCAGGGCTGCAATCATATTGAAACTGGAGGGCATCTTCCCCAGGTACTGATCCTCCGCCGGAGGGTCGGCGAAGGACACAAATCCATTAGTGTTGATCTGGAACAGAAGGCAGACCAGGTTTATTTGTTAATGAGGGATCCCCCACATAGCATTAGTTAATGTCCGGGGACGAGCATTTAGCACCGACACACACTACAGCAAATAAACAAATAAACAACAAAAACCATAAAGCATACCCTGCTTTACTCTAAATGGGACCATCATTTACTAAATGGACATCATGCTGTATGGAAGAAGACTGAAACTAGAGACTGAGACCAGAAACTCATCAGGAAACTGTTGACTGATAAATTAACTGAGAAGTCGACTCATTTCTCCATAAGACTGAATGGTATCAGTTTATATTGCAGCCAGTGGAGCTGCCCCCTGCTGACTGTTACACAGAATGCAGGTTTAAGACCACTAGTTATATTCAGTCAATGATTGTTAATAATTATTAACTCAAAGCTGGATCTTTGTTTTCTACCATAAGGGAGGACTGATCATGAAGGGAAGACTAAGAACAAGAAGGCTGGAGAGGCTCTGCAGACCTCCAGTTAAAGCTCCAGTAGGGATTCAGGTCCCGGACCCGCCTACAGCTCTGCTCGCTTTGTCTGCCCACAGGAATTCCACACAATGACTTCCCATTCACTCGGAAGAAAAGGATCCTTTTAACATCATTAACTAAAATCCGCCTCGCACTGAACGGGAGCCTCGTTTACGGCTCAAACACCACGAAACTGAGACCACGAAGACTCAACTGGTCTCCACTCAGCTGATTGCCTCTTCACAATGAATACAGTTGCTTGGTGAGGTTCTCTCCAGTTTCAGAGTCAGCAAGTCTGACTTCAGGGGGTGTTTCCAGCAGAAATTTCCAACTGGGATACTCAGAAAGAAATTCCCACTAATTTTCCAGGACCCTTCTAGGACCTTTTCCAGGGGTTTTCTTGACAATACAGGACAGCACTTGCTCACAAACAGTCGGTAGGATATCTGGTCATTTTAATACAGTTCCAGGTGCTTCCGTGACTGGAAAACTAGTCTCTAATTTTTTAGGTTTCCCAGAATACGTGGAAATCCTGGGAATACACCAATAGTTGGAGGACCGAGGGGTCAATGGGGGCAAACAGCTCGTTCTTGCCCCTAGTGGGCTAGTATTGTGTTTTTTATTTTTTTCACTTTTTTTTTTTACAAACATTACAAACAGAAAGTAGCTCATTAATTGTTTAGAAAAGCGTTTCAAGTTTAGAAATTTAAATTTAAAAGAGGGAAAAATGTTGAATTTATACCCTTAATGATCACATTAAGGTCATATTCTGAAAAAAAAAAAAACATGAAATATTCTTATTTCAGCCTAATAACATTAACAAACAGTGATAAAAATTAGCCTCTTCAGCAGATCTGCGCACTTACAGGACAACACGGGCTGCTCTGTTGTTACCAACACGCTAATGGCTTTAAAATGGCTGCTGGTACCTGTGATATCAGATTTCTCTGTACAGGTAGAAGCTACATCTGCAGTGTGATTGACAGATTGTCATTAATATCCCATCAGTGCAGCAGACGGACCGCCGTTATCTATTATTTACAAAAGGATTACGGGACTGTGTTTCCCAGAGTTCAACTCGTATAAAGATGGTTAATGTGTATCTGTGAACCAGAGGCCTCTCAGTTCAAACAACCTTTATCATCACATGTAAACTGTTTCTATAATGCAGTTCTCCCTTCCTAAGCCCCGCCCTTTTTGCTCTGTGCTTCAATCACAGTTGAGAAAGCCTCAACTTCCTGCTTTCTGGTACTTAGATATGCTATATACTAAGCTAATTTATGTTGGAAATACAACCACATTTTGAGATGATAATGTAAAAGAGAGGTTCAATAATGCGTCAGTCTCTGCAGCAGCAACCTCCATCAGGAACCATCAGAAACATGGAGGACGGGAGGAATCTTCCACCCAGTCTGAGCTGGTACTGATGTTTGTTTCAGGCCTTAAACACATCAGCAGCTCCAGACATAAACTGTGTATCTAACAGTCCTCCATCTTATCTCAGCATGTGAGAGAAAGCAGCTGCACAGAGACGTCCCCAGCTGAATCGTCCTCCTCCTCATCTTTCTCCTTCCTGTGCGGTTAGATCATGATAGAAGAGCTGAGACTGGAGATATATATATATATATGGAGATAAAGATATATAAGGCCAGAGGCAGATTGTTCCTCATTTAAAGGAGGATCTATTAAATATGAATATTCATAGGAATGTTTTTATTAATGTTTAATCACCTGAAAATAAGAATCATTGTGTTTTTGTTACCTGAGAATGATTTTATCTACAGAGGGAGCAGGTCTTCTTTTGGCGGAGTCCGCCTTGTTTCTATGGCAGCCCAGAACAGACAAACCAGACCCTTGATCTAGATAGGGGAGTTTGCGTTTTTTGTGAGTTTTGCAGCCACCGTAGTTTCTCATAAACACTTGGAGTTGTCATGGCGTCTATCTTTATATGTGGATGGATAACAGTTTAAATCTGTTCACTGTCAGAGCTCTGAACAGCAGCTGATGGAAAAAACCCAAAGAAAGTTGAAATAATTCAAACTGAGGGTGAGAACATAAACAGACTGAAGAGGAAATGACTCTACTGGAGCAGATCATAAATCTCTAGCAGCAACCAGCAGCAGAGAGTCTCTGAAAGATAGAAAATATCTGAGTTTGAGATGAAATAAGAGCCGAGAAGGAACGCGGTCCCGCTCTGCTGCCTCTGTAAAGACCTGGAGGGGTTTCAGCTCAGACTTCCTCCAGGGAAACGCATGACTGACGGCAGCATGTGGGTGAAAGGACGGACGCTCTGCGGCCTCAGCAGGTATCTAACTTCAGAGAGGACGCCTGCAGAGCCGAAGACACTCGAGCTTCATCACAGAGCAGACAGGAAGTCTTTTGTCTGTGCGGGACAGCTTACAGCTAACAGCTAGAAAAATCAAAAAAACATATTTTTCTGTTTTGCTATTTATCCATCAATGTTTTGGAGGTTTCAACCTTCTCTCCAATATTATTATTTTAATAATGTTGTTGTTGTTTTTTTGTTGTTTTTTTAATTATTATTATTATTATATAAACTCTTTGCACAAATACTGTTTTTATTATTTCTATTATTGTACATCTTTCTGTTTAATTAACTGAACTTATAATAAAGTTTCATTATTTAGTAATTATTTACACAAATTTTTATTATATATATTTTTTCTTTTTTTTCCTTTACCTCATTTTATTTATTAACTTATTTAATAACTATTTGCACTTTTTTGAAAAGTAACCAACAAAGAGTATAAAGAAAAAAGAAGTTGTGTCTCCATGTTGGACGTCTCTGCTGTATAACATGTAATAAACACACGTACAGTTTCACATCACGTGTCCTCCTCAGTGGAAACTGACATCACACATGTCCGACCCCTGAGATCATCATTATCTGTGTGAGAACAGCGGAGGGAGGAAACCCGCTGAGCTCCGACAGCTGGTTTCTGAGGACAGATGTATTGGATCTATACGTTCCAGATGTGCTGATTCCACAAGGAACGCTGGGCTTCCTGTCCAGGACTGAGCATACCAGCGTCTGGAGCCGGGCCAGCAGGTTTCATTTCATAATCCAGAGTGTTTCCAAAAGCTCAGTGTCACTCTGAATGTGAGAGCACTGATAATGACTGAGCACACCCCAACAGGGTGTCTCTCCTTTTGGGGGGGTGGGAGGGTGAGACAGAGACACTTAAAAGAGGGGGTGGGTTCACTTTATGGACCACAGACTCACAGCGACCAGTTAGAGCTTCACACTGTGGGAAAATACAGCATACATCACAAACTCTTGCTGTTTGGACGAACACCAACAAACATATCCGGCTTTATTTTAAACACGATGCATCTTCTCTAACTTTTTACACCTCAGAAAACTTGTAAATACTCTACAAGTGCCGACATTATGACGTAGCTTCTTAAAAACAGTTTTGTTTTAAGCTCTGTTTTAATTGCTGAAAACATTCCTGATGATGTCTGATTGGATTTGATTTTAAAGATTTAAAAACTTTTCTGTTTTGGTTTTAATCTGTTTTAAGCTTTATTGCTGAAACACGTATTAATACATATGACAGAAACAGCCTGCAGTCTATGGAAAGGGAAGCGTGGGGTTTGGATTAAAGAGACGATTCATCCAGACAGATCAGTGAGACCAGTTCCACCACAACTGCTGCTGCTGCCCCAAGAGGAGAGGAAGAGATACTGGCCCAGACTAATGAAGCTAATGAAAAACACTGAATAAAGCAGTTCCACCTTAAATATCACTGCTTCTCCCACGCTGTTGGACAGACAAAGGACGTCCCGGAGGGGCTGCGAGCCGAGCTAACATTAGCTCAGCTTGTTTCTCTGATAACTTAA
>JAGRRF010007494.1:29773209-29788967 GCA_019097615.1 Morone chrysops
CCGATAGTCTAGGCCTATAGCAGCATAACTAAGAGATGGTTCAGGACTCACCTGATCCAGCTAGTTCTTAATGGATTGTTTTTATTTATTTGATCTCAACACTGTTGTTATACCTGATTTTATTGTCATTTTGTCTTTGTATTTTATTTCTAAATCTACTTTATTTTATTCCATTCTGTCTTAATATTGTCTTGGGAATTGTTTGTGAATCACTTTGAACTTCCCTCAACTGTATGAAAGGTGCTAATCAAATAAAGTTGAATTGATTGATTGATTGAACACTTCCAACAACAACACTGCTGCAGAAACGTGGTCCATACTGACACTCAAATATAAAACAATACAAGCTGGAGCTCAGGACAATGTCGCCATCTAGTGGACACAAACTCTAACTTCATTCTCCACTACATCCCATAATATTGTACTTTTTATTCCACTGTATTTGTCTGACAGCTTTAGTTATTTTACAGATTAAATTGTTTCTTCTACAGTGTGATGTTTGAATGATGAGTTCACTGAATCTACAGTGAACGAGGAAACATCTTGTGTCCAGCAGGAAAAAATTTGAATATTTATAGATTCTGTACTTTTTAATGAGGTAAAAGTAGAAGATGAGTTTTAAAGATTTTTAATGTAGAAATTATATCAGACACACATTATTGTTCCAAGCACTGTTTGTATATGTGTACATGTGTGGAGGCAAAATGTCATAAAATTATTAATTATTAACCCACGTTTTTCCACAGTCACTGAGTCCCTTTTATAGAATTGAATGTATTTTTCAAACAGGCTGTAAACACATGTACAATGTCATTATGACCTTACAAACATATTTTCATCCTGCATTTAGTTGCTGTTAGATCTGAATATGCAGCAGTCACATGCAGCTTAATACACAATATCTGTTATTTCCTCTTCAGCCTTGTTTATTCCTCAGTTGTTTCATTAATACTCATCATGCTCCTTCAGTCTCTACACGGTGTTGCAGACACTTAAAGTCAGGCTGAACAACAACATGAAGAGTTCAGTGAGTTTAACAGCCACCCCAAAGCCTCGCTGAGCTTTACAATATTTATGTTCTGTCAGGGATGGATTTATTCCTGGAAGTGAAAAAGCACTTTCTCTCTAAAACTGTGTTACAACTACACATACTTAACTTTTCTTGTTATATTATTAACTTGTAATTCTTATATCCAACAAGGTGTGAGTTGATTTTAAATATATACAGCGACATCAATACAGTCACTAGAAGCACATTCACGCTGTTCGTAAATGTTTGTGTCCTACCTGTGTTGTAGCTAAGCTAGCGACTCAGAGAGGCTAACTTTATGCGTGTCAGTGTGTCTGAACCACTGCACCACAGTATAAACATCCTGAATAGAGGGTTACGATTAAAGCCATGACAGTTTGTTGGAGCCGGCGGAGGTCACGTAGTGCAAGTTGAGCGACTCTCATTGGCTGGTCTTTGTTTGGAAACAATAGCGTCTCTCCTGCTCACACAGGATCTGGTATTCCAGATAAACAGTAAAATGTGTTTGTGAACAGTTTGATTTGAGTTTGGTGCATTGAGCTAGACGGACTCACTGAGAATGAGCTGTCAATCACAAGGTAGCCCCGCCCTAAAGCATCCCCTGCTTTATGGTCTGTTTTACTCTAAATGGGACCATCAGTCACTAAATGAACATCATGCTGTATGGAAGAAGACTGAAACTAGAGACTGAGACCAGAAACTCATCAGGAAACTGTTTACTGAGGGAATAAATCAACTGAGAAGTTGAGTCATTTGTCCATAAGACTCAGGCGGCTGTGGCTCAGAGGCAGAGCGGGTCGTCCCCGGTTCGGAAGGTGTTTGGTTCAATCCCTGGCTCCTCCTGCCACGTGTTGAAGTATCCTTGAGCAAGATACTGAACCCCAAATTGCTCCCGATGCTGTGTGTGTGAATGTGTATGTATGAGTTAGTTTCTGTTCGATGGACTTTGCCATCGCTGTGTGAAAGGGTGAATGTGGCACTAGTGTAAAAGCGCTTTGAGTGGTTGGAAGACTAGAAAGGCGCTATACAAGTACAGGTCCATTTACCATTTACTCAATACTATCAGACTTATTGTTGCAGCCAATGGAGCCATTAGAAACAATGCAGGTTTAGGACACTGCTTTTATAAAAGAAGAGACAGGTTGAATCTTTAACAATATGTTGTATTTTGTAGAGTAATTAATAATCTGTCAGATTAATGTAGTGAAGTGAAAATAACTATTTTACTTATTAAAATGGAAATAGTCAAGTAGTGTTTTATAATTGAGCCTGAGTATAATGTACAGTTACATAACAGAATGTGTAGGCATGTTCATGTAAATGACAAATAATGTTTATTTTAAACTGAGGAAGATCAAACAAATATGTACAAAATGACTTTGGTTCAAACCGACGTCATCTCACAGCACGAAAGCAGAAAATAGAAGCGGTGAATAAAAATGGAGCTGTGGGAGTGTGTATGAGCGTGTAGCATCCTCTATTATCCAACAACCTGCCCGTTATATAATGACAGAGAGGAGGAGGAGGAGGAGGAGGTCTATATCAGGGCTCGACTGATACCAGGGTTGATACCGGCCATTCATTCATGCTCCGGTCTGACAGGATGGATGTGACACTGAATCTGTATTTAAACCAGAACTGGTCACTATTGTAAACAGTAAACTCCATGTAAAGAGATCTGTTCTTAGAAGAGTCTGCTTTTAGAAGCTAATCTTTAGAAAAAAAAGCTGAACTTTATATAACTGTCAGTAAATTGTTGTTATAGTGACACCAGTGGACATTAGGTGAACTGCACTCAGTGTCCTGTTAGATAAATAATGTTACTGCCAAGTTGCTTTATTTTATTTTGTACCATTGGTGGAAAACCCGAGCTTAGCTTAGCAACAGTTAGCTAGCTGCCTTGTATTACTCTTAACTAGCAGAAAGCTATCGTTAGCTTTGTACCGTTAGCATCATTTATTGTTGGCTAAAATCGGCACCGTGTGTCAGAACCTTTAATATTTATTTTATTAAGATATTTAGAGGCCTAATAAAGTAGATGGTATATATAACTTTTAAAGATGATGCTAAGCTCTAATAAATTACACTTTTACACCTCACAATATTTAAATTCTCAGGTTATTTATTCGTTACTAGGTTTTAGATTTGTTCCATAATGGTTAAAATTAGACTTTTCCTCCCTGACAAGAAATAAAAATTGAGGAAAAACCAAAAGTGAATTTGTTTTTAATTCATATTTAATTTTTTTGCATGAAAATTGTTATATTTAAGTAATTATTACTTTGCACACTTTTATTAAGAAATATGAAATAGCTGCACAATTATATTTCACAATGAGGATTTCTCCTTTTTTATACCTTTTTGGTGATTTCAGACATCTTTACTGTTTATATGAGAGTTTTTCAACAGAAAAAAATCCTTATAAATCTCTAATACATGTTTTATTCATATATTTATTCATTCATTCTGTCAGTCACTCGTTCATTTATTGTTTATTAATTTCTTTGTTCATCCATTCA
Organism: Morone chrysops; assembly: GCA_019097615.1. NCBI lineage: Eukaryota > Metazoa > Chordata > Actinopteri > Moronidae > Morone > Morone chrysops. The sequence continues at coordinate 29,776,759 of JAGRRF010007494.1, forward strand.
GTTTTTTTTATTCCATTCATTAAATTCACTTATTTGTTGTTAATTAATTTGTTCGGTCGTTTATCTGCCGATTTATTTTATCCATCCATCATTATTGAGTCATTCATTCATTCAAAGCAAACTGCCGCCACAAAACACATTGATATCAACCAATATCTGTCTGATACGGGCCAATAAAACAAGTATCCATCGAAGCTGTGTGTGTGTGTGTGTGAGTGTGTGTGTGTGTGTGTGTGTGTGTGTGTGTGTGCGGTGGGTGGGACCACAGATCCCAGTCTACCTCTCTCTCCTTCCAGATCCATCTCTCCACCTTCATCTCCTCTCTGCAGCATCCCTCCTCCTGCTCGGCCAATCACCTGCTGGAGAGTGTGATCATGTGACCGGCAGTCACCAATAGCTGTCCACCAGGCACCGGCAAAAAGAGGGGAGGTGTCTCTCCTCCTCCTCCTCGTCCTCGTCCTCTCTGTGAGTCTGACGGTGTGTCTGGAGGAGAGTCGATGGATGTGAAGGATCCGTCTAACGAGCTGAGACGCGTTGCTTCTTCTTCACTTGGAGTTTAGACGCTGCAGCTCCGTCTCTAACCGCCTCTGCCTCCCTCCCTCTCCCAGGGAACACAGGGGGGATGAATGGGGAGGCGATGGAGGGGAACCTGGCACAAGTGCAGCAGCATGCCGGTAATGGCTCCCACCTCCCTCCCCCTCCCACCATCACGCCGGCCATCCCCCCCTACGTGAAGCTGGGTCTGACCATCGCCTACACCATCTTCTACTCGCTGCTGTTCGCCTTCGTCTACGCCCAGCTCTGGCTGGTGCTGCGGTACCGACACAAGCGCTTCAGCTACCAGACGGCCTTCCTGTTCCTGTGTCTGCTGTGGGCCGCCCTGCGCGCCCTCCTCTTCTCCTTCTACTTCAGAGACTGCGTGACCGCCAACGCGCTCGGACCCTTCGCCTTCTGGCTGCTCTACTGCTTCCCCGTCTGCCTGCAGTTCTTCACGCTCAGCCTCATGAACCTCTACTGTGCACAGGTGAGGGCGATGCTGCTACTGGCACCAGTGGAGGAGACGCTGGTGACACTGGCAGCATGAAGTCTGGCCCATAATGTTCTTTAAACGTAACATACCAGCAGCTTTAACGTCTTGCCTTGCTGCAGTGATGTAGGAGTGTACTCCAGGGTGTGTCAGTGCACCGTGACATCACTGCTGGGTGTGGTTACAGGTGCAAAAGAGCAAAGAGTCTGACCACGCCCATCAGTGATGCTTGAAGCTGCAGAGAGGGTTAAAGTCCACAGTAGCCAATAGCGCTGAGTCCGGCCGCTATGCAAGCTAAGAAACTCCTAAACTTCCTGTGTGGGTTTGAATCATCGCGTCTCAACTTCAATCATGACGTGAAAGCTCCTTTTCCTTTCCTTCAAATAACTACGAGATAGAGAGAGAGTCTATACTGCAGTCAGCCACCAGGGGGAGAAAGAGAGAGAGAGTCTATACTGCAGTCAGCCACCAGGGGGAGAAAGAGAGAGAGAGTCTATACAGATGACAGAGTGGCTTTAATCGACATTGATTCACATTTATTTTCGTTCATGGTGCTGACGACCAAAAGATCCTACAATTGTTCCGATACCAGTATCAGAAATTCCTCTAATATTGACTAAAATGCGGGAACGGTGAGTCTGTGCACTGATACAACGTAATTTATTAGCCTCCGAAATGAGACCCTGCTGCTATTTCAACCAGACTTCGGTACTCGAATTGGCTGATATGCAAACTTAAGGATTCAGTGGAATCTGTATCCAGAAGGAATAAATGGTATCGGAACATCTTAAGTAGATTAACTCAATTTATTACCTTAATTTATCGGTTTGGATATGACATTTTCATATCCAGATAAATGGGCTATGATACGATTCCATTTGATGCAATCTGATACACTTAACATTTGTTTAATGTAGACATTTATTTCACAGTCTTACTTAAAAAAGGTCAGTTCTATGAAAGTGACATTGTTTACCTTCAAATTCATACATTTCATAAAATACCAGAGAAAGAATATTTTCTTTCTTTATGGGAAAAAAAATGAAGACTTCGCCCAGTTGTAACCAGAAAGTGTTTAATATCTTGCGTGTTCTTGCTTGTGCTAGCTGTATCCACAGAATCCTTGTGCCCGCATAGATCTGTCTATGCTGTATTGCTGTCCGACAGATCTTACAAATGGACAGACTTGTGTCCAACCTTCCATCCATCTCATTCAATTCAAATGTCTTCCAAACTTTAGATTTCTCTGACCATCAACTGCTTCATTGGATCCATCCAGGGGTCCGCATACCTATGTAGTCGCATCAATTATGTTCGTATCGTATCAGTAAATCTTTACACCACTAATATGCACACAAAAGAAATCTGGAGATCAGTGTCTTTCTTAAGAACAGTACTTGTGGACGAGTGGAGCTGGGAATCAAACCACCAACCATTCAAGTAACAGACAAACCACCTGAGCTAATTCGGCCTTTGTAGTCGTTCGGTCAATTTAAGGGTCTTTGTTTTGGGTTGAATGGCAGCAAACAAGAAAAGATGCTACATCAACCATCCCATTGTTGGATAAATCGTATAATGTTGTACTGATAAGTGATTCAGTCAGTTTTTGGGGTTGATCAGTGTTGCAGCTGCTTCTCTTCATTCATCTACAGCAGCTGCTAGATTCAGAAATAGACCAGAAAATAAAGACGGGATAGAAATGAGCCTCTTTACCAGCAGCTTTACACCACTTGTTCCTGAGAGCTGAGATGACGCGGGTTATTTTTCCGACTAAACACTACGGTGTCTAATTTCCGTAATGAGGGCACCTTCAGTCAGAGAGGAGCGACTAATCGATGAAAGCTGCTGGATTGAATGGAAAAGCTGCAGAGACGTTCGGCATCTTCCACGATTCATGAGTGTCCAAACCAGCGTTTGTGTCTCTCTTTATACCTTTTGAACTAATACGCACACGTTTCTCTGGGGGTGTCTACAGGCTGGACAGGGCTTCAAAAGATGTGTTTAGGACGACGTGTTTCCAAAAACAGGAATCAGTAATGTTTTAGTTTTTTTTCTGAATGACCACACTCGAAGGCGAAGTAAAAAGCTGGTCATCTTTCTTGGAAGACATTCATAGTGTTGCACTCATGTAAACAGAGACAGACGAGTAAATAAGTGGTTTCCCAACCTGAGGTGAACTCAAGAACCTCAAACAATCATGTTCCAAATGTCTTCATCTGAATTGATTTTAAACTGTTTGATTTTAAAACTATTGACTATATAAAAGTGGATGTTATTAGAATATTTTTTCATGCTGTTGGCGTGCTCCAACTTTTTCTCTTGGTGGACTGAAACTGAAACAATCATGAGCCCCGGGCTAAAAGCCATTTATTTATCCATTTATTTTGAACAATTAAGATAAAAAATGGTGTAAGGATCTAGATTATGAAAAACAATTAAGGATTCTACATATATAAAAAACATTTTAATGAATAAAACAGCACACACAATGATTTATATACAATATACTTTTAAAATCACTTTTCACTAGAAACATCTGGCGGGACAAATAAAACTTTATACTGGGTCAACTGTGGCCTGCGGGTGCTACTTTGGGAAGCCCTGGTTTTGACCATTCATCAATTACTCTTTCAACTATTTATCCATTTCTTTTTAGCTAATTGTTTAGACTTCTCTATTAAACTGAATGTAAGCCCTGCCCCCCTTTGCTCTGTGCTCCAATCACAGTTGTGCAAGCCTTGGTCAACCTCCTCCTTTTCTTTACTTATGCTATATGCTATATGCTAAGCTAATCTATGTTAAAAAGACAACCACATTTTGAAGAGGGTTCAAAGATAAAAGTTTCACATATACAGTCACATCTTAAGTTAGATAATGTTAGTAAAATGTAATAAATATTTTCGGATTAACCCCTTCGAATGTCAATAAACTGGGGGTGAGATTCTCAGAAGTCTGCAACCAGGTTGAAAGACCAACATCCTAATTTGTTTTATTGTTTTCTTCACAGGTTTATTTTAAGGCCAAATCCAAGTACTCACCTGCACTGCTCAAGTACAGGTAACTTCTTCAACCAACTCATTCTCCAGGTGTATTCATAAATCAGAATCTGTGATAATATCCTGACCAACTCTCTCCCCATCTCTCCTCCTCCAGACTTCCTCTGTACCTTGTCTTCTTGGGCGTCAGTCTTCTCTTCCTGGTGGTTAATCTTGTCTGTGCCCTGCTGGTCAAAATGACCGCAGCCGACGTCAAGACCATCGTCCTGGTGAGGGTCACCATCAACGACAGCCTGTTCGTCCTCTGCGCCGTCTCGCTGTCCATCTGCCTCTACAAGGTCGCCAAGATGTCGCTGGCCAACATCTACCTGGAGTCGAAGGTAAAGTCACGTTTTCTTGTATAATTCATTCAATTTATGTCAATAATATAATTAAGATGAGTGATAATGGTTAATACCTCTGTGTGCAGGGGACGTCGGTGTGTCAGGTGACTCTGATTGGCGTCATGGTGGTGCTGCTGTACGCATCGCGGGCCTGTTACAACCTCGTGGTCCTTGCCCTCACCGACATCGAGACCATCAACTCCTTCGACTACGACTGGTACAACGTCTCGGACCAGGTGGGGTTCAACCGTCTGTTCGTGTTGGTTGAACAGGAGTTTTTTTAAAGCTTTTTTTTAAGCTTTATTAAAAAGCGTCTTTTCGCCACTGACCTTTGACCTCTTGTGCGTTTCCAGGCGGACTTGCGGTCGTCGTTAGGAGACGCCGGTTACATCGTGTTCGGGGTGATTCTGTTCGTCTGGGAGCTGCTGCCCACCTCGCTGGTCGTCTTCTTCTTCAGGGTCCGACGGCCGCCTCAGGAAAGGGTCAGTCCTCCTCGAGTGACCTCTGACCTCTCAAATACTTGCAGCTGGTTGTTTGTTAGCCGTAGCGTAGCTCTAAGGATGGCAGTGCGTCAGTCCAGACTGAAATAGCAACAAATATTTTTAGTTTTCAGTGAAATATCTCAGCTTAAGGACCTTGTTGAGCCACTGATTTTTCCATCATACCTGCATACTTAGATTACTTTAAATGTGTGTTTCTGATAAAGATTTGTGTTGATGATCCTGTAACAACAGGACGCTGTTCCTTCATACACTTTGTACCTTCTTAAATTCATAAAAGCCTTTAAAGTCTTAAATTTAACCCAGTTTATTGACTTTTAGTTACTTAATTGAGCCATTCAATTACAATTTAATTAATTATATTATTGGGCCGCAGCAGCTGATTGATCACTAACATCCTTCCTCTGAAATGTCTGACGTCGACTCTTCGTCTCCTCAGAGCACTGCCGGGATACCGAACCACGTTCTCTCCTCCAGAGGATATTTCTTCGACAACCCTCGTCGGTACGACAGTGACGATGACCTGGCGTGGAGCATTCCTCCCCAGAATGCATCAGCAAGGTACAAACATCAACTCTGACGTCCCTGCTGTGCTGTTTCTGAATTCCATACTCGTGTATAAATAATAATAATATAAATAAATCATTACTGGATCATAATTATCGATGCTTTTAAAGTTGCTGCTGGTTAAAGTGAAGCTCGTTAACGACTTTATACACTGTTAGCTGGTGAATTTCAACCCGAAGATCAATGAAATTAATTGATCATGTGTTTAATTTGTTTGTTGATTATATTTTATATTATTAATTTTAATCTGCAAAGTAACTTATACATACATTTTTTGGAGTAAAAGGTTCAATATTTGTACAAAGTTAGAGTTAGTGGTTCCTTTTTCGTGGTGATTTTTGACCCCATGCCACGAAGATGCCGCTAGACAAAACCTAAAATATGATAAATTCTCTAACAGCGGTTTGTTAAAATAGAAGTTTCATTTTACATTAAATTCAAAATGGCCGTCTGGACATGATACACGTGTGTTCCTGCCGTGGCGTCCAATTTTGATACACCGCCATGAAACAGGAAGTTGTTGTAACTTCACTGTACTTTCCCCAATCTCGACCAAACTTAACATGTTTGATAAAAGTCCCGCCCTGAAAATGTCTGCATGCCAATATTTAGTCGACAGGAAGTAAACCATGAGAGTTTAATAATAATATAATACTACTACTACTAATAATAATAATAAACTGAACGAACTGACTGTTTCCCGTCTCTCTGACAGTCTTTCCTCTGACTGCTACGACTGGGGCAGCCGCCACAGCAGCTTCACTGTGCACACCAACAGCGACGAACAGCGCCTGACCGCCGCCGCCGCCGCCGCCACCGGAGAGCTCCACCCTTACCCATAATTCCTCTGTAACTGTACAGCATCACTCTGCACTTTGACACCGATCAGTTATTGTGTTTATTATCACTGATGTACCAGTTTGTAGAGAATTTATAAAAAAAATACCAGAAGGTCCAGCAGGGTTCCCACACGGGTCGTATTCATGTTAACACTGTAAAGCTCATCAGGATCTGATTCGCTGATGGAGGCCTTGAAATTTGGAGAAATCCAGGTTCCAAATATTCAGGTTTTGCACAAATTGAATGCATTGTACAAATTAGTTTCACAACGACCGGGTCCGACTGCTGCAGCACCACCTACGGGTCAGAGGGTCGATTCCTGCATTTGTTCTATGAATATGAATGAAAATGGGTTTAAAAGGTCAAGTTTTTAACATAAAAGGATAAAAATGTTTCAGGCGTCAGTGTCAGTGTATTCAGACTGTGGAGGAGCCCTGCTTCAGAGAAAGGCTGTGTTGTTTTGAGTCTGTAGACAATGTTGTGATGAATGTTTCTTGATCATTTGGGTTTGAGTTTTTCATCGAGTATTAACTCGGGCACAATTCTTCATTTCATTTCAGACATTTATTCCTGCCTCACTCTGCAAACGAAGGTCCCAGAAGTGATTTTTAAGACTTCTGGAGACTGATCAGACACTTTCAGACAATCTATCGGGTTAATGAAGGTCACTTAAAGCTCCAGTGTGTAACACTAATATCCATAGGTGTGTTTTCTTTAGTGTTTAATCATCTGAAAATAGGAATCATTGTTTTTGTCACCTTAGAATGTTTTTATCTAAAGAGGCAGCGGGTCCTCTTCTGGCAGAGTCCGCCATGTTTCTCACGATTCTCATTGCCACCGTAGTTCCTCCTACATGCAGATGTGACTAAACCCTGAACACTGGACCTTTAAGTTATTGACATTAACTTGCAAAACAATCGAACAATCTTTGAAAAACTCCTCGAGATTTCTGACTGTAAGAGACAAAAGACACAGAAAGATGGACGACATGACAGCTCTCCAAATACTCAGCTCTCCCCCTTTTAAAGCTTATAAAGTATTATAAACTACAAAATCAAATTGAAATAAATGTTTCCCAAAGATGGTTTCTGTCAGTTTAGGTTGCTGATGTTTGTTCATTTTTATCATCAGTTTGGTTTAAAAAAATTTAATTAACTGAAGATATAAAAAAGGGGTTTTATTCATGTACAGCGGAAGGAAACAGGAGACGTCCATCTTTTATATGTCGATGGACCAAATGGTTGAAGCCTGTACAACTATGTACATCACAACCCACACGTGCACTGATATTGATTTTACATAATCAATATCCTGTAAATATCAATAACCAGACAGCCTCCATGTTGTTCACCTCAAAATATTCACATATTAATAAGTCATTTAATCTTGACTTCTCTTTAAATAAATTAAAACATTTATTGACGGATATTATTTGCTAACTCTCAGATGAGTTATTGATCCATTATTATATTTCTGGTAATATGTTTTATCGTGTTTCTGTATCGATGTTCAGAAAAAGCTTAAAGTCTATATTTCTAACAGGTTTTGTAAGTTCTTTGTACAGCTGCAGAGTCTCACTGAGCATTTGATTCCTTGTGTGTTTGTGTATTTGTGACGTGTTCACACAGAAAATCAGACTTAAATAAAACCACCGTCTGGTTACCATGACAACAAACATTCAGTCGTTTCCCGATCGCTTTGTTTTAATGATCGTGATAATAAATAAATAAATCTCATAATTCATTGTTTCAGTTTTATAAGTTTGAATTATTATTTAAGAACCTCGTTCTGCACTAGAGAAGAACTATTCCATTCAATTCAATTCAGTTCATTTGTATAGCTCCAATGATCAGGATGTCGGGACGGAGAGTGTGAAATGAAACTTTGCAGGAACTCACAGAAAGAAAGTAAACTTCTAAAACTTTAAAACATCTAAACTAAACTTTTTCTGAATCAGTGGGAAATATTTATATATATATATATATATATATAATATATAATATAATATAATATAAATATAATATAAATATATATGTTATTTTAATCAACAAGCAAGCAAAGTTCAGTGATGTCCAGAAATATTTATTCATCTTTTCAAATAAATATAGTCAACAGGTACTTTATAGATTTATTTATTCAGAGATCAACAGAAAGAAAACTTCAACCTCTTTGGATTCAACATGAAGATCTGAAGCAGGTTTTTTTTTTTTGTGGTCTTTTTCCAAAATAGCGATTTAGTTTTAAGGCGGTACGGAGGACATGCAAGGCTCAGAGGAGAAATAGACTTCACACAAACTCTCTTATGGAGGCTGGAAGGTGACACTGAATTAATTAAAACTGATAACTAATTATTAACGTTTGCATTTCATAAACAACTAAACACCTTTAACTGATGAATCTGATCGCGGCAACTTGATTTGACATCTGAGAAACTTCAACAGAGTAAAAAAATAAAATAAAACAAAGAAATTAAATCCAAATAAATTATAATAGATGGTTTTCAAAGTAAAATATTTAAGTGATTTAAATTCAAATTCTGTGATAATTTTAACACTAAAAGTCTTAAGTCTTAATTTGTGGAAGCACATTTCTGCCAAAACAATGAATATCACAGTGTCATTATTTTGATAAACGTTCTCATTATTATATTGGCCTAAATGGGCTTCCATAGTCACAAGATTGCAATACTTACTAAATGTGTACTTTAATTTCATTATTCTGTGTTTAAATGATTTATAAATTAATGAGACTTAAAGTTGATTTGTTCAGTTATTTTCAAAATCATTGAATGTTAAATCTTGTGTACTGTAAAAAAAACTGTAATTAGTTTACTGTTCTTTAAGTTTCTTTAAAGATAAAGAAGATGTATTTTCTTATATCACACGAATTCATAATTTTTATGACTTATTAATCTTATTTTTTTTACAAGTAGCATAAAAGGAAACTGTATCTTAATTGAATTATACAACTGTCACTAAAATAACGTTGAAACCTTAATTATCATTCAAAGGTCGAATATTAAACCTTATTCTATTTTATTTTTATAAGTTTCTTAAATTGCAACATTTAAAGGTAAATTTTAACGGTCACTTTTACAACTAAAATGCATAAAACTGATTTAATTATTTAATTAGTTGATGACTCACTGAAAATGTTTTTAATTTGTCACAGTCAGGCCTCCATATTCTTCCTGTCTCATAAACACATAAACAAATAAGAAACTGTCATTGTTCTCCACCGCCGTTCGTTGTACTCTTCATCGTTATTTAACACTTCCCGCAGCTTTAACAATAAAAGTGGACACAAAGTCTCAACATCTTTATATTTTGGTACATTGTGGAATGTACTCTCAATTTATTGTATTTATTATTTCTATAGACTGTAAATTGCAGAGTATTAGCACTTGAAGTTTACAAGACAAAATGTGAACTTGAATGAATAAAGGAACAATTCCCTGTTAAAAAGACTTATAAATATATAATTATTGTTTAACAAGAGTTTACTTCGAGGGCTGGTCATGAATGAGCCTAGAAATGACGCAGTATTGAATCGGTGCACCGGTGTGCATTCTTGGAATAACTCTGATGTAATGACCAGCAGTAATTTGAGGTGATTATTGATCGATGGCGAATACGACTGAAGCAGCAGCAGTTCCTCTGGAAGGCTTTTACTGTGAAGGGGCTGCAGGAAGGATCCGGAGCTAAAATCATTAACTGCGACTCCGATGAAAACATAAACGTCTGAACATAACGTGCTCTTTTAATCAAAACCTTCATGTTGTGATGCAGGTTGGGCCTGAGAGCCAAAACTCAGGATAAAAAGAAAGAAAGAATCTGACTGACAGGAGTTTCTACAGATGATTTGAAGCTGCTGATATAATCTTGAATTGTAATTAATTCCCAGTCAACCCAGAAGTGATAAACGGTATTAAAGCACACAATATGAACAGAAGCTGCAGATTTTACTTTTAATATTTTATACTTTAAACCCTAATTCAGCTCTTAAACACGCAGAATACAGAGGTGAAACATCAGCCTAACCCTCAAGAAAACAGCTTTAAACATAACTTATCGTAACATCGTGTGTCCGAACTACAACATAACACTTCCAAAACAAAAAAACACATCATAATTAAAATGTAGGCAACTTCTTTGGTCCACTTCATTCTTTTACTGCTGAGCGAAAACAAACCGTCGCAATCCGACGAAAAAAACACTGAAAAAGCTGAACGGCAAAGTAAATATCTCCGCCTGCAGTTCCTCCTGCAGCCACAAAGGCTCAACTTGCTCCTGGAAAAGTGGAATTTTAAAGGTGTATAATATATATAATATAATAATAGCGAATTTCCCACCCCAGCAGCTGGACTGTGATTGGCCGCAGGGATGAGACGAAGGTGGCGTTCAGTGTAATGACTTGTTTTGCTTGTTAGACGTTGCTTATTGATCGTTATTGATCGTAACAGGCGTCCCTCAGGGTTCGTAATCACTTGAATCGGCCGGTTCGCCGCTCTGTGACCGCCTATCGTTCAGGACATTGAACGCCTCGTTAGAGGAATAGTCTGGTTGTATTCTGTGTTTTTCTTAAAGTCAACAAATCCCAAACACACTGTAGTTTCTTTCTAAAATGAGGATTAATCTGCTGTTGAAAGTAGTCCAACAAATGCACCATTTCCTCCGATGTAATGAATCTACTGTGCCCTTTTTTATGAATGAAACTATATATTTTAATTGTTTTTAAAGATTTACGTCCTCAGTAGGAACTGATGCGGTTTGAGCTGATGGACCGACATTTATTTATTATAGTGAAACTTAAACTGGAAACTAAAACTAGAACCCTCGTATTATGACGCCTATTCTGACAAATACCAGCATTATTATAATAGACCAGAAACAAAATTAAAATGAAACAACTATAATAACTCACACAGGACTTGTTGACAATAAGAAAACTATAAAATAAGAGCAGACTTTATACGTTCCCTCACATTGTCCCATCACAAATCAACAGGCTCTCATCCTCTCTCCTCTCGCCGCCACGCCACTGTTTCACTTCGGATTCACAGCGGGAAAGAAAATACTGAAAAGAAACTAGACAACTCCCAAAGTTTTCCTCTATAAATAAACGTTTTAAATCTGTTAAAGTTGTGCTTTAAGACAACGTGGCTTAAGCAAAACTAAGAGTGCCTGGAAAGAGGAGGCAGCAAGTTTACTGAATAAGCAGCAGACAGACAGACAGACAGACAGACAGACAGACAGACAGACAGACAGACAGACAGACAGAGAATCATTAGTTATCGCAAAAAGAGCAAAACTCTGCTACCGTATATTAAACTTTGGGAATCAAGTCATTGTCCATAAATGTATAGCTGCAACTGTTGATCCACACACACACACACACACACACACACACACACACACACACACACACACACACACACCTTCTAGCGAGCTGACATAAGTTAGGCCTGAGATGGTGAACGGGAGCTGATTGGTCCAGAGCTTCAGACTTTGAGCGACAAACCGAAAACAGGAAGTGAGAGAGGAGAGGAAACTAAACCAACAGGAAGCTGCGTCCTGGCGGTTTCAGACGCACTCAGGGTTTCGTCCTGACTCGAGTCCGTTCTCAGGATGAAGCGATTCCTTACAGAAGAGCCGTAAAGGTCCGACTCAGAAAATCCCACAGGATGTGATGTCAGCAGAGGGCGGGGCCAAAGAAAGGGAGAAAGAGAGAGAACGAAGCGATTTAAGATGTTTTTACCCCCCGACTGCTTTAAATGAGTCACTTCCTGTTGAACCCAGTTTAATCTGTGGTCTGTGACATCACTTCCTGTTCCCTTCAGGGTGTCACAAACCAACATCCTCCACAGAGAACGAGGAAGGAAGGAAGAGAGAGGGTT
>JAGRRF010007494.1:29833903-29844170 GCA_019097615.1 Morone chrysops
GCAATGACGCCAATGGTGGTGAAGACAACAACTCCCATGATCCCACGCTGCTTCACAACCTCATCTAACTTCTTATCTTCTTATTGTTTGGATGTGAGCGCCCCCTAGTGGCAGAAACTACAGGCTGTTTGTTAAGTTACAAACTGTCTGAATGTTGTTAAATAAAGTTTTAAAGAGCTCGTCACGGTCCGGTCTTACTGCAGCGTTCGAGTCATCAGAAGGATTTGTTCTTAGGTTTTATGAGCGTTGAGGTTAACAGCTCCTCCTTTGTCTCCGCAGCCGCCCGAATCCTCAACACCCGCCGACATGATGGAGAAAGGGAAGCAGCGGCCGGAGCTGGTGGCCATGAAGAAGAAACACATGGCGGCGAGCAGCAGTGACGACGAAGACTCTGACGTGGAGAAGAACTTCGCCCTGCTGACTGAGAGAGGAGGAGTGGAGGAGGGAGAGCGCTACCACGAGGAAGACTGCAGCGACGAGGACGGGTCTGATGGTGGTGAGGAAGACGAGGAGGGATCAGACGCTGGCGAGGGAGAGGAGGATGGTGGTGAAGAGCAGCAGGAGGAGGAGGATGGAGTCAGTGCAGCCTCTGATGATGATGATGATGATGATGATGATGAAGATGAAGAAGAGCCACAGGAGGCTGGTGGTAGCGGTCAGATCCAGACAAGAGAAGACATTAAAAGCGGTGAGTTGTTGTTTTTAAACGTCGTTATCAGCCGAGCTCCGCTATCGTCGGCCATCTTCACGTCCCTCTCTGTCCTTCCTCACCAGAACTCTCCAACATGTCCTTCGAGGAGATCCTGAAGCTGCAGAACAAAGTGGGAACCAAAGTGTACAACGAGGTGGCGTACGGCGGCGGGAAGAGCGGCGGGGCGCGCAGGAAGAAACGCCTGAACAAGAACAGGTGGGCGGTCTCATCCCATAACCGCGGACGACCTCCGCTCGCCGTCGGGGTTTACAGCGTGTGTTTGTCTCTTTCAGGCCGATGGAGATTTCAGCCAAGCGACCGGCGCCGTTCCTCCGTCAGGTCGTCGCCGTCAGGAAACCGGTGAGTGAACGAGACCCGCGGATCCCAGCGAGTCCAGGTTCTGATCCTGATTCTTAAACGGTGACTCTGCTTTGCTCACTCAGACGCTGAGAGATCCTCGATTTGACGACCTGTCTGGAGAATACAAATCCGAGATCTTCGAGAAGACGTACAAGTTCATCGACGACATCAGACAGAGAGAGAAAGAGGTGAGGGGGGGGCTGGATCAGGCTGGTTCCGGGTCTCACTCAGATCCTGAACCTCTCAGCTGACTTCCTGTAAGAACTGGATGCTGTTGTAGGAGCGGTTCTCTTTGGACTGATGTTCTGTTTGTCTGCAGGTCGTCCAGAAGCAGCTGAAGAAGACGAAGAAGAGCAACGAGAGGAAGGAGAAGCTGCAGTTCCTGCTGAAGAGGATGGTGAGTCCCATATACCGACACCTCCGTGCTCTGGGGTGCTCCGGTTGAGGTCCGACTTCGGTGTGACAACCTCTGTCAGTTTTAAATGTGTGAACTTTGACCCCTTGCAGGAGAACCAGGAGCGAGCGAGGAAGAACCGAGAGCAGCAGAGAGAGAGAGAGCTGCATTTCAAGAGGCAGCAGAGGGAGCTAGCCAATCAGGGCGCACGGCCGTTCTTCCTCAAGAGCTGTAAGTCAGACTGCCTGTCTGTCTGTCTGTCCGCTCAGACCGCCTGTCTGTCTGTCTGTCCGCTCAGACCGCCTGTCTGTCTGTCTGTCCGCTCAGACCGCCTGTCTGTCTGTCTGTCCGCTCAGACTGCCTGTCTGTCTGTCTGTCCGCTCAGACCGCCTGTCTGTCTGTCTGTCCGCTCAGACTGCCTGTCTGTCTGCACTGTGTCTGAATGTGATTCTAACTCTGGTTGTTGTTTCGCAGCCGACAAGAAGAAGCTGCAGCTGGCTGAGAAATACCAGGAGCTGAAGAAGAGCGGCAAACTGGAGAACTTCCTGAGCAAGAAGAGGAAGAGGAACGCCGGGAAGGACCGCAGGAAGCTGCCCAAACAGCTGCAGAACCAGAAGGCTGCGTGAGGCGTTCAGGGGCAGCTCTTACCCGCCTCAGCCTGCTGGGGGAGCTGTTTCACTGTTTGAAGCTGGATGAATGACTGACTTCATCTCTGGTGTGTTCACTGATGCTCGGACATCCTGACATTCAAATGTTCTGAAGCATCATTTTGGTTCGAGCGTTGGTTGTTGAACAGGACGAAGAATCTCAGCTCAAGTGCTGCGTACAGCCTTTTCTCCAGGAGGGACGGCGTTCACTCACTTGTCCTCACGTAAGACTGGAACTTAACTTTATTTAAGTGAAATAAACGTGGACGGTCGCTGTTTCCCTGCAGGTTAATAAATGTCCCGCTGTACAGGAAACCTGTTCTCTTCAGAAACACTGATTTATGTTGAACTGTTTTTAATAAACCTTTTATTCAGTTTCTGTCGTGTATTTAATGTTACACTGATATTAAATGAGGCCAAAGTGTCAAATAATGAGGAAAACAATATAATCCCTCAGTGAGCGGAAAGCTCTGAATGTTTCCAAACTCTTTCTACTTTACTCGTCATCCTTTATTGTTGACAGGAGCTATATTACCCATAATGCAGAGCAAGTTAGTGTTAATGGTGATATCTGCAGCTTCATTCCACACCATGAAGAGTTAACATACAGTGCTGAGACACTGCTGTCGGATTTATTAAGAAAAACACCGAAATACGTTATAAATGTTTGGAATCTGTCACTGCAAACTGCAAAGATTTTGTAATCACGCAGTGACACTAAGACGTGTTGAAGTTGCATTGAGCTGTGTCTTGAGTTACACACAGTTTAGTGAGTTTGTGTTTACTGAGAGAGGATGGGAATCGAGAACCGGTTCCATATTGTGTGATCTGATTCGTATGCTACCGAGCTTATCAATTCATTCTATCAGTGCTGTCATGTTTGTCATGTTGTGATGCATTGAGGTTGAAAACGTTAGAAATGTGTTTTTTCCACACAGAAAATTTATCAGGAATCAATAAGGGAATTGACAAAGACTCAAACCGATAAGCAGGATCTATAATGTTATCAATAAAATCTTCATCCCCGACCACTGAGGATCTTTGTCATTCTGAGTACTGTGGCAGGGAGGCAGCTGCAGTGGAAATAGGAATATTGAATATAAAATGAGGTTTATTGGATTTATATTTACACTTCTGAATTGAACTTAATATAATTTCTGTTTTGTCCTGTTGGACAAACTCTGCTCTGCAGAGGGCGCTACAGGATGTGATACACGACATAAGTCTAATAACATAAGACAAACATACAACATTAACATCAACAGATTTTGTATAAGCAGCTCATAACAAGCTGTGAACGTTTGTGGAACATAAAATGTGGAGCAGAGAGCAAAATGTTCATCATTCTTCCCTCTCAATAATAAACACAACAAGAACATATTACAGAGTGATGCTCAAAACTGCTCAAAATCACAGAAACCACCTTTATTTGATCTGTACTTGGTATTATTCATTGGAGGGAGTTTATGATCTATATCAACCTTTTTCTCTCATTGAGTTAACTGACATTCTACAGCTGATCAACTCAACAGTGAACTCAATAACTGCAGGACATTTGTGTTATTAGATTATATATAATAGATTTTTAAATACCATTCTCTGTGTTATGTTTTTATTTTATTAACCATCACACAGAATTATACGTTATTTTACTAACTCAGACACATTTTTTAAACTTTACACAAAAGTAAAAAAACTAAACAGTGACTAAAGTTACTTGATCAAGATTTTTTTTAACTACAAATTTGAGTTTACTTTAATTTTCGATGTAATCAGTTTCAATATTTTTTAAAAATTAAATGAACTTATTTGGTTTTATTAAATTAAACTTTATAAATGACACAGACGTGAATGAAAAGCTTTGGCGACCAGCAGTGGGGGTCCCGACCCCCAGGTTGGGAACCACTGACCTGTACTGCAACCAGCCCCCAGGGGGATCAGATCAGATCAGATCTGATCAGATGTTCCTTTATTGATCCCTTTAGGAGAAATTCCAAATTAACACAGCAGCAGAGAGCAATGTAGTGCAGTACAACAGGGAGAATGTGACACAGTGGCCACAGACAACAAACAAACAAACAAACAACGACCCACAAACGCTTGAGCATAAAATACAGGAGCAGCAGCTGGACTCTGTACGGTGGCCTGTAATGCTCACAGACAGGAAGCCACATTTTCACAATAAAACAAGTAAACAGACAGCAATAGAAAAGGAGCCTTTAAAACGAGGGTTGTTCCGTCTGTTAGAACATAAATGACAACAATAGAAACATCTTCTGTCTGATTCATGATGTTTCTGATTCTTCTTGAGCAATAAAATGTTCCGAAATATTTAGATCTTATAAAGCTACTACAAGGAACCTTCAGTCTGTGTTGATTCTTGAGTCTGTTAGAAGCAGGAACAATGTGCAGCGTGAGACCAGAACCACACTGTGATGGACAACTGGGTCAGAACATCTCCAAACCTGCAGCTCTTGTGGGGGGTTCCCGGTCTGCAGAGGTCAGTACTGATCAAAGTGGTCCAAGGAAGGAACAGAACCAGAGACAGGATCTCTGATGCAGGTGAGGAGTGAAGGCTGGCCCGTGTGGTCCGATCCAACAGACGAGCTGCTGTAGTTAATGCTGGTTCTGATAGAAAGGGCTCAGAATGGTTCTGAGGACTTTGTCTCTCTGTCTCTCTCTCTCTCTCTCTCTCTCTCTCTCTCTCTCTCTCTCTCTCTCTCTGACAGGTGGCATTCATCCCAGCTCACCCCACAATCCTCTCTGTGCAACAATGGAGGATGAGGTGGGGGCCCACACATGGGGGGCAATAATACAGGGCCTTATATTCATGAGCTAATACAACCCATTCAACCCCCAAACACCCCCCGAGCCAGTCCGTCACCCTCCACTTCTCTTTGTGTTGCTGCTGTTAGAAAGTGATAAAGTGTGTGTGAGTGTGTGTGTGTGTGTGTTGATCATCCACTTTTTAAGGTGGTATCAGCAGTTCTTGAGGATCTTCTTGTATCCTTTATTAAAAGTAATAATTATGTTTCCTTAAACACAGACGAAGAGTTAAAGCTGATTTAGGATCAGTTGTTTCAGGACTGGAGAGAATTTCTGAAAGAAGAGAAAAGAATGAATTTTATTAAAAGGAGAAGACGTTTTCTGACTGACTTTACAGAGAGTTTGATACGTTGGTTGAAGTTTGCTGTATTGGTGAGTGTTCAAAGGCCTTTTCCCAAACAGTTGCCAACAAAGACTTCCCAGAATCCGTCAGGTTAAAGGTTGATTCAGAACAAATCAGATGAAACAGAATCAACACAGAAACCCGACATCGGGCTGAAATATCTCTGGAAGCCTGTTTCTGCCAATGATGTGAAAAAAAGATTCTTTAAGTCATTATAACGATAAACTTTCTCTGAATAATCACTAATTAAGTCAATATTTTGAGAAAGTTTCCATCATAAAGACTTACAGAATTCACGTTGTTTAAAATGGGCTTCCATACTATCCCAGTAGGGATGGCTCGATCCCTCTTTATCGTGTCTGATTTTTATACCTGTTGTTAATTAAAACCTGCAGACGGCATTACGACGATGAGGAAGTCTTGTGTCGTTCATTGCTGCATGTTTAAAATAGTGCAAAGGACTCTGGATCCTCTCAGGTGGAACCGTTGCTCTCACAGGATGGGTTTTATCGGAGATGAAGGATATCATTGTTCTCGACTTGAAACGACCATCGACAGACGGTGCGTCAACTCTTCGCCTCCTCCCCAGGTGAACACGCCTCTCTTTCTCCTTTCTCTTCAGTTTCAAGCGTAACCGACGCCTCGCCGGGATCGAACCCAAACCTCCGCTCTCTTTCCGATTCTAGTCGTCCATTGTTCCCACCGAGACCCTGCCGTCATGAATAGCCAATAAAAAGCCCATCGCTCCTGAAGAAAAGGTGCCCCGAGAGGCAGTGATGGCCTCCATACAGCTCTCAGCGTGGAAACCATCTGTTCGCTCGGCCCCCTGCTCGCCGTGTGAAAGGGATAATTGAGTGTTATAGAGAGCGGAGAATAGATCTCTCTGCTGCTGATTTGTATTCTTTAGAAAGAACCAGGGGTTTCACACCACATCTGCCCCTCGGCTCCATTCAGCCCCATTCACTGTCCTATCAATTAGCACACTCAATTAAGCCCTCATAATCCTTTTATCCACACACAAGGGCTCCATCCATCGCCACGCCCGCCATGGAGAGGTGGCAACAAATGAGACTTTAGTGACTGTTTTCTTTGGGAGGAGGGAGGGGAAATGAGTCCTCCGGCGCTCCGTAAGAAGAGCTGATGGTTGAAAGTTGCCGCTGCAGCTGGCAGTGAGCCACTGGAGGCGGTGACTGCTGGCGGCGTGAAGGAGCTCCCTGCTCTATTTGTCGGCCATTGTTCATCAGATTATGAGCTGCCTTTTCATTGGAGTGTTGCAATTAATTAGAGGAGGGTTGAATAGAGAGGCGGTCAGTCAGGCACATGCGGGCTGGAGGAGGTCTGTAAGCAGAGGAACTGTGAAAACGGACTTAATGCCAACGGTGTCAACGCCGTCGCTGTTGATGAAAAGCTGCTCCTTTAATCCTTGTTAGTGCTGCGTGAGCCGGGGCTGTTATGAATTTAAGAGGTTTAATCTGAGCCTCAGCACCGAGCCGGTAGAACAACATACAGGAATCAACTAATGCAGAGTTAGAATAACATAATATATACGTTTTTCTTAATTTACAGCTCATGTTTCTCACTAAACTGACTAACTTTTCTAAAAGACACACTTATATGCAACTTCAATGCTGTCTTATTGTTATTGCATGACGTCAAAAAACTGCTGAAACTGCAGCTTTATGGAGCTTTACAGTGACTCACTGACTGAGTTGGTTCACTCTTAGCGCTCTCATAGTCTTATGAAGTACTCTTATTATCGTTAACTGCTGTGAAACGTTTGTTCCCGGCCACAGACACGATCCTCAATGAACCTCATGTTTCTCACTAAACTGTAAATGCATCTTAGAAAGATGACAAAGATATGACAAAAAATTGGTTTGCCGCAAATTCAGTGATGGAATTTAAACATTTGAATTGAAGTATTTAAGTAATTTTCAGAGAAAAAAAATATATATCTTGAGGTAGTTTTTGGTCTATAAGGCATCTTCTATAATATATCAGGCTGGAAAAATAGGTTTGAATTAGTTTTTTCTGCCATTTCTGTTTAACATATTAAGTTAATTCTAGGCTGATGTTAAGAGAACGGTGTCTATACATGAGTGAATTTTATTTATAGTAACATAACTTGAAAAGTGCCCTGAGATAACTTCTGTTGTGAATTGGCGCTATATAAATAAAATTGAATTGAATTGAATTGAATAACTTTATTCATAAATCCTGTTGAGAGGAGCTGAGGAAACCGGTTGAGAGTGCTGATGTGGCGCTTTCACTTGGTATGTCACTTATTTTTAATGATT
The DNA here is from genome assembly GCA_019097615.1 of Morone chrysops. Classification (NCBI taxonomy): domain Eukaryota; kingdom Metazoa; phylum Chordata; class Actinopteri; family Moronidae; genus Morone; species Morone chrysops. Next base: position 29,841,462 of record JAGRRF010007494.1, read on the forward strand.
CACAACAGCCCATATACTGTAGACCTTCAATGAGAAAGGCCCAAAAACAAGAAGACTTCTTGATTTTAAGGGGTACATATATATATAGATACAAAAGATATGACTTTAGAAAATCTCACAAGATGAGGGGATGAGGGACGAGTTTGTCACCGAAGGAGCAGATATGGTATGTTTGATTGTTAAAAATACAGAATACAGACAGGGAGTTTCTAAAAATATCAGGAAAACTCATCTCTGATCAATATTCACAGGAAATTATCGGCTCACAATTCATCCAAATATCTGGTTTTATACAAACTTCCTGCAGTTACTGAGTTCACTCCCTGGGTTCATTGTGCAGCTGTTATTATTATTACTGAATATAATTTGAAATATTCATAAAATATGTCACTTAGTTTACTCAGTGATAGAAAGGGGCTGGGAACTAGTGGAATAGGGTGTCCCAAAATGGTCTCAGGTTGTACTCAAGGGACTCCCAGGGGCCCTGTGGGAATTCTTAGGGGCCCCAGAATAATCAGTATTGGTTTAACACCACTCCCTGGAGGTTTGGTTACGTCTCTGTCAGGCACATGGAATATGTTTATTAATGTATACAGAAAACAGGTACGTAGAACATTTGATGGAGCAGAAGAGGAGGAAAAGAAAACGGTCTGCTGTTCTGGGTCATGAAAGGACGAGACCATCCAATGAGAGTGTCTAAAATCTTTATTTCGAAGTGTTAAAAGCACATAAGGCTCAACACACACTGAGCCTTGGGAAACGACTTTAACACGTCGTATTAAAGCTCTATAATGGTTTTTATGGATTGTTTCTTGTAGCCATAATTGTTCACGACTCCATAAACGAGTGAGAAACCGTCCAGATGGTTCATTAGAGTGCAGAAACCTTGTTTGAGCGTCTCGCTCGCGTCGCAGCCCGACGTGTAAAACAAGGGAATAAAAAACACATGCAGCTCAGAGGCAGAGTCTGTTTCTGCCTTTCCCAGAAGTCAGTCCGACAGCGGGCGGGGACAGCTGATGTAGTCTCTTTAGGTGGCGCTGTAGAGAGCAACATTCACATTAAAGTAACTGGATAGAGAATGCAATGGAGGGAACTCAAACTGCCGGTCATTACGGCCATTTTCACCGGGCACAGCTTTATAACACCACGTCTGCGTCGTCGTTTGACTCTGCGATCCGCGTGTCTTCAAATCCCACCAAGAGAGTTTCAGAGCCGGAGCGTCTTTAGAGCGAGTTGTCTGCCATATCAGTTAAAGCACCAAGATCTAAACAGTGGATGGTAAAAATTTTTTACAGGCACAAAAGGTTGTTTCTTTGTCGATCGCGTTTGACAGGCTCCATACCTCACTTTCTTTTCTCACAAGTATTAAAGTCAGCTGTTCTGCACAAACTCAGTCTGGATAAAAGTTTGACTCAGCTCTGGTTTATTATGGTGGCTTTTCTACGAGGTAAACGTAATGAGGAGTTTTTGGACAGACTGGACTCTTTCCTCAGTTCATAAAACAGACAGATGATGTCCGGTCCAGAGAGTAGCAGGGAGGGAGGATTAAGTGGAGTTACGTTATAGCTACAAACTGGCCCCAAACATCCGCCATTTAGATGGAGGGTTTCCCCCGAAGTGTCTTGCAGCACTGTGAGCCGCTGTGGGAATGAACCTCCCGACCTGCGGCAGCGTTAGCGCCTCACTCTCACCGCTGAGAGACCACATCCATGTTACTGTGGGGTTCTAACCACAGCGGGACGTCAGCATAGATGGACACAGTTCATCTCGTCCGTCTTCTTATCTACAGTCTCCTTTAACACGGTACTAACAGCAGTGTACAGGCTGCAGCACTGCGTGGAAACTGGGTGTGTCCTTATTACATGTAAGTGAATGTTCAGTTTTGGCAGCATTGAGTGTAAAAGACATCACTGGACATTTACAGAGTTATGGGAAACCCCATGTCTCCCTCCAGTCGTCATAAATTTGGTTCTTTATATGCACCTGGAAAGACGAAGCTCTGAGTGAAACTCTGCAGCTGATAAAGTTGACCTTGATTTCATTTCCCTGTAGTTTAGAAGATTAACGCATGTTGACTTGCACAGAAAATAAAGACAAAACTCCAACCAATGAAACTGTTGCATTAATGAAAGATCTTTTTATTGAGTTACAACAGAAAATCTCAGCTTTTACATTAATGCCTGAGTCATAATAGTTTTTCTATAACACTAGCTAACTAGCTAGCTAATGATTAATGTAGATTATCTAGCTAGTTAGCTAGCTTTTTGCTAAAATTAGCTAACTTCAGATGCAACTCTATGTTACTTTCATCTTTTAGTCATCTCCAAAATGTGGTTGTCTTTTCAACATTTATTAGCCTAGCACATAGCATATCTAAGTACAGGAAAGGAGGAAGTTGACTGAGGCTTACTCAGTTGTTATTGGAGCACAGAGGAAAAGAAGGCGGGACTTTGATCAGTCGGTCAGTTGGCAATAAAAAGTTCTTCCATACGACACCTTTAAACCTGTTCTGATCTACTATTTATGGTGTTTTTTTTATTTTATTCAGATAAAGGAGTAAATATAAATGTATTATGAAAATCAGGGGGTTGGTTGGAACATATTTCCATTGATCAAACAAACTGACAGTGATCAGGTTACAGGCCTGTGGGCCGACCAGAGCTTATCAATAATTGATGCCGTCCTCTGTTGGACTTCCATCACACCACA
>JAGRRF010007494.1:29844254-29858458 GCA_019097615.1 Morone chrysops
TATCGTGGACCCCCCCCCCCCGCGCGCTGGGAGAGCTGCTCTGTGGTCAGCTGCCTTTTCATTAAGACCAAGTGATGCAATCTGCCTGGTTTTATATCTGACAACCTGACAGCTCTCCACGATCGGTCAATGAACCAACCTTTCACTGACTGCCTCCATGTGAAGTGAAGTGGAACCATACTGCTTCAATAGAGAAAAATCTTATATAATGTTAGTATTTGTACCAAAATCTGGGTATTAAAGTTCAGTAGCGAGCCCTACTGGTCCGTGCAGTGCTGGCTACCAAACTTCTGCTGTTGCAATAAAGTCTGTTGACATTCTGTGTTTTTATTTTTGGTAACAAATCCCAAGTATTAAAAATATCTGTTTCAGTGAGAGTTCCTGCTAATATTAAGCTTCATATTAATAATTAGGTAGTCTATATGTTATCTGTACCAAATAAAGTGTTACTGAACGTACTTACTCGACATGCTGCTGTTACCCGAGCAGACAAACTGTATAACCTTCTTCTTCCTGTCAACGGCTCAAAGTAGAGGAAAAACGTTAAAATAATCCAAAACTTCAATTTCCTCCTCAGCAAAAAAAAGATGAGTGTGGCTTCCAGCTCTCGGCTCTGACATCATCATCCCTGCAGCTCTTGTTTCAGAGGTTGCCGTGGAAACCAGCGTTGTATACAACATCAGATACTCCCACATTTTCTCAGTTATTAAACACATACAGTGGATTATACAACACTATATACAGTACCTCTCTGTGAACTCTGGGGATCAGTGAGACTTCAACCTCATAAACTGACCCGTCTTCAGTTCGTAAACTTTACTCTGGTAAACCTCGGTGCTCTTTCCTTGACCTCCCTGGTTCACCAACACAAATCCTCTCAGTCTGAAAGCCCCGAGGTGAAGGAGCTTTGGTTAAATCTCATAATGGCTCACAGATTTTGTTGAGGTTCCTCTGACAGGAGACCAGAAATACCAACCGAGTTAATCTTTTTGCCCAAATAGCTGCAGTCAGTCCAACACACTCGAGACAGTTATCTCCAACACAACATATCGTCATATAAATGTAAAATAAAAATATTTATGACCTCTCCTCTACCCCCACCAACAGGAGGAACTTTACATGTGTAGCTCCACTACTGGAGAATAGTTGACTCATCAGTGTTTTCATTAGACCACTCAGGGCTTTGATGAAAACCGCAGCCTGTAGCAGTGCTGGAGATTCAGTAATATTCACACATTTTAAACAGAACCATTTATTATACTTGTTAATGGCATTCAGTCTGGTGATCTGCGCAGAATGACTTGTTTAGGAGTTGAAACACTAAGTGTAAGACTTGGACTTTACTAGGGATGTGTTAGTCTTGTTGTGGTATTTGACTCTGGGCTAGTTCTTGACATGGACTAGACTTGGGACTTATCCATCTTAACTTGTGACTTGACTCTAAGCTTGTAGTTCTTGATGTGGTCTTTACTTGGACTTTCCTCTGTGAATGGTTATAACATATTCAGATTATTGTTTATCTTGTCCCAGGTCCAGATGTGTCTTTTTTAGGACAGGACTGTAACATTTTCTTTCACTGTTTCACTGTCCCCCGACTGTCTCCCTTCTGGAGGTTTATGATATCCCATCAGCCTCAGTTGTACTTTGTGTTTACAGCTAATTAGCTAATGTTAGCATGCAAACATTAAGATGGCGCTCACATTATACCTACAGCACTTTTCTCGTTTCATCATGAAAAGGACAACATGAAGGAAATGACGGAATATCTAAGACACGTATGTTTTATGAGGCAGTTCAAAGGGAAGTTATCTGTCCACTTTCTGTGCATTTTGCCGACAGGTAGCTGCAGCGATCAAATGGCTTTTAAAAGCAGTGGAGCTTTGTAATTACCTTGCTGGTTGTGCTGGCAGCTCTTTGAAGCCCACGCTCCGTTATGGTCCTTATTGTTTCCCCCCAGGGCATCATGGGAGGACTGTAAACTTCAGCTGCACAGTTTTATGGGTTTTCTGCTATGAAATGTCCAAAGTGATCTGGGCAGGAGAGGAGTCGAGGCAGGCGATATGAGTTACAGCTGTTGGGGTTCAATACAAAAAAAAACCTGTTACCTGAAGTTTATATTTTTATATAAAAAATGTGGAACATCCAGCCTTTAAGGGTCACGTCTGAGTCGTTCTTCTTTCAGTAGAGTCCAGTGTAACTGCAGAGAGCTGTCACCAAACTCAGTGACCTTGGCACCAATATCCCCTTCTGTAACTGGAAACGTCCATGTACACACCTGTACATGGTTTGAGTACCGCTATCAAGTTTGCAGAAGTTGAACAGTTGACTTCATCAACAACAACTGCTGTGGAAAAATATGGCGGAGGAGCTCCTATACAATATATGACATGGTGTTTGAAGCAGAAAGGTTAGTCTGGTCACGGGACCACACACATTGTTTTGTTGGTGTGTTGACTCCAATAAAACTCTTATGCATCAGATTCTGTAGACTCCAGAGCATTTCCTGACTCCAATAAGTATTTTTAAGGATGTTTTTTAGCAACTGTTGGCAAGGTTTCCAGACCTTTTTCTGGTCCAGGTTTGAACATCTTTAGCCGACACAATGATGAGTCGGCCAACCCGGAGGAAGTTCAACAACTGGTGGTGTGGTGTGCCGACAACAATCTGACTCTCAACACCAGGAAGACCAAAGAGCTCATTGTGGACTGCAGCACACACACACACACACACACACACACACACACACACACACACACAGAGAGCCAAATTAATAAGACAGAGGTTGAGTGACATGCAACTTTAAAAGTCTGGTTATCCTCATCTCAGAGGACCTCTCTTGGACCCTTCAAAACTGTGATCCTTGGTCAAGAAGACACACCAGTGTCTCTTCTTTCTGAGAACTCTAAAGAAAGTCCATCCGTCTCTTTGGATTCTGGTGAACTTCTACTGCGGACCCACTGAGAACATCCTTATCAACCTCAGTAGACTATATGACAACTGTTCTGTCTCGGACACCGCAGGGTGGTAATTAGATAGCTAACGGTTTATGTAGATTAGCTAGGTAGTTAATTAACTTTATGTGAATATACATATATCTCTTCTTTTGGGTCTTTTGAGTGTGGGTGGGAAAGTGTCAGAAAGTTGTCTGTATCTGTGTATTTGCGGTGAATGTTTGTTATGTAATGCTGTTTTTATTCACATGTGTTTTGTATTTGTGTCTTTAGGACCCCCTCGAAGATAAGATGCCACATCTCATCTCCTTTCAGTGAATTCAAAGTACAAAAGGCTACACCATTTTCTCCCTTCAAATACTTTTTCGTATTGTTTAATTACAGAGACTTAATTGACAAATTTTAATGTGACTAGATGACATTCGATGTGTTCAGGGCCCGCACTCACTGAGAGGGTCCAGAGGAAAACTTAGTTGTTGACTGTCATATTAATTCTGTAATCCTCAGCCCAAACCCAAACCAACAACAAGCCAACAAAAGATCAATTGGGAACCAAATCTACAGATTTCATATAGTTTATGTGGTTCACCATTAATACTTTATGTTTAAGTAGTAGAGTTTCTCTCAAGGTTTTATCCAGCAAACCAGGAAGGAAAATATTAGTAAGAGTGCTTGAACACAGTAATAAATACAGGTCCAGCTGTCTGACGAACACCTGCTCATCACTGGACTTGACTTACTATTATCCCAGAATCCTCCTGGGTAAACTCTGGTCTAAGTGGGTCAAAGCGAGTCATCTTCCTGACAGTTGATCCGACGTCCTCTGAGGATCCATGACCTTTTTAACATGCAGCTTTATGCTGTGTAAAGGTTTGAAAAGAACTGGTTGATGTTGATAAAAATCAGAAGGATGACGGACGTATTCCACCATCCTCCTACACTGAAACAGATCTTTTAATGTAATATCTAGATGTTGCTGTTGTCTAGAGTGACAGCTCAACAGTCTGTGTCTTTAAAAAATGTCAGCAATAATATATTTGCGACTCAAATCTATTGAATTTACCAGAAAGCTTTGGACACGAGTCTCTTCCGGTCTGTTGAGTAGAAAGAAATTATTCCAGTTGAGGGAGAGTTGCGACTTAAAGGAGCACTGCAGATGTAATAGTGCACTTTGAAAAAGTGGTAGACGTGAGAGACAGAACGGAGGAAAAAACAGAGGCAGAAGATTTAAATCCTTTCAGGGATGTGACGAATAGGCGACATGAAAATGTAAAATACTCCCCTGTGAATATGTTGCAGAAAAAACTATTTATACCGGCAGCGATGAAAAATTAGTGACAAGATAAAAAATGAAATCCACACATACTCACTGCAACACTAAGCAGGACACAGTGAGACCTAATGGAGCCATCGACAGTACAACTCGCTTTTATTACACTGTCATCATTTTTGTGTCTGGTTTTCCTCCGACGGCTCTGCCTCAACTTCGTTAACTGTTAACGTAGCTGCTGATAGCGTGCAACGGAACCGGGCTCAGCAGCCTCCCAGTAACACAAGTAAAAGTAAAAGTAAGGTTAGCTGCTATTAGCTAGTTATCTTGTTCCTTTATAATACAGGATCATGAGAAACAAAGAAAATCAACAGTTCCACCATGAGTTGTGACGTAAAAATAAAAGTAATTTAAAAACAGGGCGGGATTATTGAATGGCAGTGTGGCAGTAACTCATTGAAGTTACTGGCAGAGCATCCTCCCGTTTCCACCACTAACAAGGAAAGTAAGTATAATAGATAAATAAAATAAGCTGCACAGAAGATGAAAAAGAGAGAAAAAGCGTGATGAGATGCTGAGGAATGGGGCGGGGGTCTCTGCAGTCTCATGGATCAGCCTGATGAATAATTTAAAGTCTGTTCAGACAATAACGGCTCTATCCTGCTCTCTGGGGATCGGTGTTATGATGCCAGGCTCCCAACCCTCTGTCATTACGCTGTTTGCTGTTGTCGTGGAAAAACCACCTAACTGCAATATTGTGGTTTCACTTTTTCCCTCCACAAAATAAAAGCTGACATGATCATTGATGTGTTGACTGAGTTGCATGACACTTATTGGGCCCTTGGAACGTCTTAAAATCCCATCGCATGACGAGCTCTATAATGCATTAAAAGTCAGTGAGAAAGTGAGCGTTATATCCGTCAGTGTTTGCTAATTGTGCTGTGAACAGGCTGTAAATGTGTATGTGTCTGACAGCAGTGCTTTGTCACTGTGCCTGTAATGCAGCTGCATAATGTGAGAGAATTGCTCTGTACGCTCTTTGAGGAGATTGAGCATGTTATAATGAATGTTGAACCCCCCCTCCACCAGTCACCACCACTAGCACCACCCAAAACCGTTGGCTCTATTCCCAGGCCTTGTCCCAACCCTGTAATACATTTCTATCATGCAGGAATGCTGCTGCTACAGTCCCCCAGCAATCTCCTCCAATTAGAGTTGGAGATTGGCTGCGGTGCAAGGCAGGGATGCCCAATATCCCCATTTCTGTTTAGTCTGGCGGCAAAAAGAAAAATGTGATCAAGATGTGCAGCTGTACAAAAAGAATCTACTCATGAGTGGAGAATTCAGCAAAGGCTGGAAATGATGTCTGTCATGTGAAATAGAGTCGTCCTTAAAGCCTTTAATTTCACATCTTCAGTCAAATTGAACCCTTATTCAACAATGTACAAAAATATCTGTTTCTGTGTATTATTATATAAAATAAAATAATTGTGTCTTCCTGTAAAACTGAATGTGACGTGTAACTGATTTCAACCAATAATATCCTGACATTCACCCGTCACTCAATCTTAAATCTTTTGCGAAGATTCATTAGTTAGCTAGCTAGCTCACTGATTACTGTACAAACACACAACTTTATCAGTGAATTGGGTGAAACGGGATCATATTTTATGGAGAGAATATTGTCTGGCTTTCTCTCTGACGTCCTCCCACTGCTCTGCCTCAACTCTGCTATTGTAGCTCAGCAGCCTCCCAGTGAACACAACCTCAGAGACAGACAGAGGACAGTTTGACGACAGCGTTACAGGTGAGGTGCCTGGAGTCAAACACAGTAAAAACCCACCAACTGTCCTCTGCTCTCTACTGGGAGCTCCCGCGACACGTCCCCCTTTAACCTGCCTAATTCTACAGGAAATACATAGATATGAGGAAGCAAACAGCTCTCTGGTTCCTGTTTCATGCGGACTTTAAAGTGTTTAGTTTGGCTGCAGGCTCAAACTTTGTATGCTCGTACCCAGAACGTGATTTATGTTGTGCGTTTTGTAAACCAGGGAACGCGGTCTGCAAGAATATAGTTTATGAGCTTGAGAATGTTTGAAGATTGTGGTTCTGCTATCGATTCACAGATTGTTGTTTTTCTTTCCCCACATATTGCAGGGACCAGAGTCCACTGTGCGTGCCTTATTGTTCCAGTCTGCACCGATCGAGAGACATGAAGGAGCTTGTAAAACGTCTGCCAAAAAAGATTATTTTCATATAGTGAGTGAATCATTGCACATAAATTTCTCTCTGGAGTATTTGTCCAAAATGGGAAAATGATACCCACAAAATATTTTGGTTGGCCTTGTGACTGAGGATTTTTCAGGACAAGAGGCGAGCGGTCTTTTGTCTTTTCTGCTTTTCGTCTCTGTGCAGTTTAAGGCTCTAAAAAGCAGTCTGAGTGCTTCAAATGTACACTGTGTCATGTGTAATGTTTCAGCCATTTGACTGGATGCCTCACTCAGCCGGGCCAGCCAGGAAACAGCTGTGTGTGTTCCTCTAGTTTTTTAGGGTGTTGGCTAAACAGCTAAAATGTCATGTGAACTCCAAACCTGCACTTTCTGCAACACACCATTTATCCAACGGTCTGCTCCTCAGATCCAGTTTTAGAAACAGTCTCTGTTGTTGTAACATAACTTATTTTACACAGTGAGTGAAATGATCAGTTTATTTATATGTAAACACACAAAGACACAGGATTGTTTTCATTCTTTGTCCTGTTTCTCTGTTGGTTCTTTACTTCTGATTTCTGACAACTTCTCACATTTAATCCTCAGATTTTAAAACATTACTTAAGTTTAAAATGCGTTTGATTGATTGTTCAATTGTTATTAGTTGTCACATCAAGACTCGACCTTATCCATGTGATTTCTGCTGCTAATCAGGTCACTTTTTCCTGCAGTGTGAACGTGGACTAAAACATCTGAGTCCTTCTTTCACTCAATCTGGGCCGATACATGCGTCTCCGCTTTCCATCATTCCCCAGTATGTGGAGCAACTCCAATACACAAGGCGGAAATAACACCTTTATATCACATGTGATTAACATACAGTGGATATGTCTGCAAAAGGGAAAGGTCAGAGGTCAGAGGGATCCCTTGGGGCCAGTCTCTCCATCAGCAACCTTTAGCCTAACTTTGAAGCATTATTTAGCGCTCTTCCCAACTCCCAGCATGACACAGTTGGTACCTCTGGTCTCATATGATACCACTGTAGCTTAATATGGGGTGGAAGAGGTAAGGACAACGGGGTGGCCTCCCCAGGCCCCGGCTGTGAGCTTCAGAGGACCAAATGTGGACTGTGCCAGGTTTAGTGAGGTGTTTGGGTGTAGGCAGCATCAGAACTGGTCCCAGCTTTGGGCCAGTGTTGGTCCCTTGAATGTGGACATCATACTGTGTTTTTTACTCATGAAATACTGGAGGTCTCTGCAAATCCTGCACAGGAGACTGATGTCTGAGGCTGTGATCAGGTCTCATTTTAAAGGGGTCACAATCCAAAATGTGTTGGAACCAGTGACCTGCTGATGAAAAATATGCTGTCCAGTGTGGATTTTTAACCCAGTGGGTACACGAAGCAGGTCCAACTCCTCGACCCAAATAAAAATGGCAGCAGAACAAGCGAGCAGCCTCTGGTAACCGTCTGACATTTACACAACGGATGTCTTCGCCTGTGAGTTTTCTTTTCCTGGATGTGAACACAGCGGCTTGTTAAGTGATTGTCTGTGACACACATTACTAAGAGTGTGTGTGTGTGTGTGTGTGTGTGTGTGTGTGAGTTGTGCAGATTTCAGAAGCCAAACATCTGGTGGTAATTAGCAGAACTCGCTGCAGACGATCCCATTCATTCTGCTGTAAGTCTCTGTGGAAAACAGGAAAAGTTGGGGTTTTCTGGTGCAAAGAGGGCGTAATGTTTCTAATAAGTTGTTTGCAGTGAAATTCAGACGGAGGGCAGGAAGAGAAAATGGATGAGATGAGCTTCTATAAATCATATTAGAGAGAAAGGTACAAAGAGAAAATCACTACATATGTTGGACGTGATTTTTCAGCTGAATTGCTCTTTCTGATGGGGACCTGGCGTTACACGGCTCTCTTCATAGCCACCAGACTCCTTTGACAAAAGTTGAGGTAAAAAGTCATTTTACTCTAACAGAACACGTGAGTTTCCCGTCTGCCTCAATCTGCAGCAACAAACGTCAGTTCAATTCCAAATGAACGTGTTGAAAACATAAAATTCCCACAATAACGGACACAAACTGACTGACAGAGGCAGCCGTGAACCTGGAACTCCTTTATTCTGTGAGGAAAAATGAAATGTTTTTATCAAAGGAGTCTGGTGGCTATGAAGAGAGCGATAGAAAGCGCGAGGTAAAGTGGAAGAACAGAAGAACTTGTGTTGTGCAGTGTTTTGGTCAATTTCTTATATTTTCCTTCTAATGAGCAACAACTTTTGGTATTCAATAATCAGATCACTCGTTCTCTCTGGTTCTCGCTCTTGTTCTGTCTCCCCCTGTTGTCTGGTTTTATTTGTGGTTCTTTCTCTCGTTCTCTTTTTGGGTTTCTCGCTATCATCTCGTCTTCAGCTGGTGACGATTTATCATGTCCTGATGATCCAAACAGAATCCGGTTTGGGTTCCTTTCAGAACACCATGTGTTCCTCAGACAGAACACTATGTGACAGAACAGACAGAACTGACTGCAACAAGTTCAGCTATGTTCTCTGAGGGTTTTGAAAGGCATTCTGGGAAATGTAGGACATCTACAGTAGGTAGATGAAACAGGATGAGGAACAGGAAAGAAAGGTTCTCCCAATGCCAGAAAACCTGTATGTTTGTTGACAGAGGAGGTTCTCTGTAAGGTTCCAGCAGCGAGGTGCCTTGCTGAAGGGCACCTTGGCAGCAGACCCATAACACTGAGCCTGTCTGTGTTCAGGTTATTCATGTGTCTACAGCTCTCAGTTCCCACGCAGTCATCCATCATGTGATTCCTGACGGTGGGAACGCCGACACAGAGAGAGGGCTTGTATCTGCAGCCACAGTGCATTCTGGGAAGGATACGCATCCTTAGGGAGGACAGAAGGTCGATTCTCCCTCTTTTATTAAGTTAACATTTTTATCCCTCCGCTCATCTCCAGCATACTGGAGGAGTCAGGAAGGTGTGTGTGTGTGTGTGTGCCGGTGAGAACCTCAAAGACAGTTTTAGTTCTGATTCAGGAAGTAAAATGAAGCCAACAAACAACTGATTGTCAACTGATAACTTTATCTCCATCATGTCTGTGTTTGTGGTACGAAACCGACCCGTTCTTCAGTTCGACGTCTCCTCTGCACGGAGAGTTCAGGGTTATCTGAGGCCACAGATCACTCGTGTTCGCACCTGAAACTCCTTCAGGACATTATCGCTTGCAACAAAATTGAATTGAATAGATGTTTTATGTTTTAAGTTTTACGTTAGAAATGTACAGTTTGGGTCCCCAGCATTTAGAAACCAGTTGCTAACTTGCACATGTTGGGCAATTAGCATAATTAGCATTAATGAGTGTAATCACCTAGATTTTTTTGTTCCAGCAAAACAAAATCTGACATGCTGACATAAGAGCAAACTACGAAACAGAACTGTATTGCTCATACAAAAACTGCTAATGTAGCTGCTGTTAGCGTTAGCAACTGAACGGGGCTCAGCAGCCTCCCAGTGAACACAACCTCAGACAGACAGAGGACAGTTTGACGACAGTGGCACCGAGGTGATTTATTGATCCAGATGGACTCGTTGCTAAAAGTAGCTAACTGTAGCTAATGGTAATATTAGATGCTGTTTGCTAGTTAGCTTGTTCAGCTAACATTAGCTGACAGTTTAATTCATGATATTTGGGAACAACAGTCGGTATTGCTGTTGGTTTTTGACAATCTGGGAATGAGATCAACAATCAACTATCTTTCTCGGCTCTGATTGGTTGTTAGGTTACCTACTGCAGTTTTAACCTGGTGAGTAAAAAGTCAGAACTGATGACAAAAACGTTTTACTATAACGTACACAAACCTATTTTAACTTTAAAAAGAAAGATAAAAACCACAACATTGTTGCAGAAGCAAACCTAAAAGGAAAACAGCAGCTGATCAACAGGTCAGAGAAGAGCTGAGAAGAAAGGCTTTCTGTGACTCATGGCCTCCTGCTGTGTGCTGACACAGATACTGCTACAGCCACAGCTCCGAGCCTGAGCGACTGTTTGCTTTTGAGACGCTGCAGAAAGCCTGAAAATGGAGACGAACCGACGATGGAGCCTTGCCAAGTTTTCCACTTCGCACGCTGAGAAAATTCCTGATACGACTGCATCAAACCGCGAAAGTCAACATCAGCTGATCCGAGCCGGTGGTGAGAGAGGAGGGCTTTTTATATATATGCACTGTTAAAGTCAGCTTACACAAGAAATCTTGGTAGTTTCACATCAAGATTTGCACGTCATCTGAAACTACACCAGAATATCTTTAATTAAAAAGGGACTTCACTGCTCTTCACAACATGCTGAGTTGGCAAAAAAAACATGTGCCAACTGTGCCGTGCAGGCCACCGTAGGATGATTTATGGGAGCTGATGTGCAAAATTGTGGCAATATGAAGAAAACAGCAACTGACACAAACCACAGCTGCAATTTTAAAAAAAGCTCCAAAATAAACCAAAATGTTAAAAAATTCAACCGTCAGACCTGCAGTTTTCACTGAGGAGGGAAACTAATCACTGTCCTGATGGTGAGTTTCATGCTCAGTCAGAGTCAAAACATCATAAAACCTTTTAAAAACCCACTGTTAGTGTGCCAATCCCTTGCTAACCAATCTTTGTTTGCGGTCCATATGAACACAAAGAAAGTGTCTAAAATACAAAGATTAACTGGTGACTGTTCAACCCGTCAAATACTGACGCTTCAAACTGTGGTGCCGTTGGTATGTCATTTGATGGACACCTCAGCCGCCAAAGTCAGGTGACGTGGATGGATAGTTTAACAAACATCTATTGTCAGAAATGGAATATAATGTGCAAACGTATGTTCTCATTAGTGTTTAATACGAGATGTTTTATCTACAAAGGGAGCGGATCCTCTTCTAACCCATGTTGAACCGCCATGTTTCTACAGTAGCTGTTAGTTGGTGCACAGACTGTAGTTTCTCTTCTGTTCTTGAAAGGAGAGGGTGAAGTGAGGAAGTTGCAATCTGCAACTACACTGCTAAATCCCACTAAATCTTTCACACTGGAGAATTGGCATGGGACTTAAAAATAAATAAGAAATACATGGCAGATGATTGAATGATCACTAGCATTTAGAATCGGACCATTGGCTGGTTGATGGTACATTTAAATCCATGCAGAGGTCTGCGTACCAATGTAGTCGCATCTGTGACGTTAAACCTGATTTCTGACTCTGATCGTTGAATCTTTACACTTCTAATGTGTTTGTTCATTTATTTTTTGATCACATAGTTTCTGATGTAAACTTAATGTACGCTAATATTAGACTGTATTTCATCTTTCTTCTTTCCAAGTTCTATAAAACAGAAGTTCTTTAGACATATTATTGTTTATTTGTTAAGGTCCAGGCGTCATATCGACCCAATCTAATGAATGTGACCGTTTGAAAAGGCTGATATCAGTTGTTAGTGTTGGAATATGAATAGAATTTGTTTTCAGTCATACAGACACATATTTAAGACATTTACATATACATATAGAGTCTTCACTCTGTTGCCCTAAAACAGGCTGATTCACTCTTTCTTCTTCAGGCTGGGGCTGGGTTTTGAACTCACATTAACATCAGTGCATCAAGTGTTTACAGAGCTGCTTCATTTCACAAAGCAAAGAGCAGCTTCATCTAATTACATTTCCTTCAAACAGACTGAGGACAGTAAGGCATCTGTCAGTAAACAGAGGACGAGATGCTTCAGTCTGCAGGGTTTTACTGCCATTGGTTGGGATCATTGGACTGGTCATTTTTCAGTCTCAGTGCCAGTATGAACATATTTCGCCACAAAACATTTCTGAGTAGACGCATTAGAACTTTTCTCAAATAAAATATCTTTTAACATTCGCAGAAGTTCCCTGATTTATCTCAGTAAGTAGTAAAACTCATTTTAAAAGATAATGTTACAGAAAGACTCACACATGTTCTATTAATAGCAGGGGATATATTGTACAAACGTGGAACAACTTTGGTTTAATCTGACTTTCAACGGACGTTGTTCGTTGTTACTCGTTGATAGAAATCCTTGTTGAATTCTGGCAGTAAAACCTGATTTGCCTGCATTTCAAACTTCAGGATGTGTTAAAGTACTAAATAATCTGTCAAATGATCATAAATGAGACACATAAAACAATAAAAACAACTCGCCTTTTAAAATAAACATTGTCTAAAACAGCTTTCTGGATAAAACTGCCCATTTTCGGCTAAATTCCTCCTTATTTCAGGCATATAAACAGATCTCGTTCAACCGATTGACTTTAACACGAGGGAACTGGAAGTGTTGAATTAACATTCGGTGCTTTAGTGAGTATTTGGGGCAGCAGGACAGTGTATGTTGGAGTCAGAATAAACTGTGTGTTAATGGTAATGAAGGAACAACAGTGCGGCTCACTGATGTGTTTGTAATAGTATTTGGACACTATGGGGCTCTATGGGACGGAGGAAGGAGACATACGAGGCTGTGACACACACAGTACTTCAGCCTTAGCTAGCTGTGGTTAAATCAGACGAGTCATGTTGGTGGAGCAGCAGAGCCGAGCTTCTGGCCGCTGATTAACCTTTGTGGTTGTTTCGAGGTTTCAGCGTCGAGTTTGTTTCGAAACACTCGGCGCCTCCCCCACGCCGTCGACCTCGAGGTCAGAGACGGAGGAGCACAGAAAGAAAGAGTGGGAAGTTTTCACACAGAACGAGGAGCAGAGCGGGTTATTCATTCACAGCGTGTCCTCGTAATGTGGGTTTACACTACACAGGAGCATACAGGGAGGGAGACAGCTGGGCGAGCTCTAGTTCATTAACCAACACAAGCAGAAAAAAGTCCAGGGTCAAAGGTCACAGCACATGCTCAGTATGGTATAGATGTAAATTACTTCAAGAAACATCCACACAAGAATCGGGTATAACCTTTAAAGCTTCTCTATGTAACTGTCATTAAACTGTAGTTAACAGCGCCACCAGTGGCCGTTCAGTGAACTGCAGTCAGCGTCCTGATGCTCGTACACAGCCCGTAGGCGTCAGCGAGCTTCATCCTGGGCGTCGGCCAACAGTGACAAACACTGAACGCTGTAAAATAACTGACAATCATATTTAGAATAACGTTACTATCTGCAATGTACCTATATTTTATTTGGACCGTTAGCTCCATGCTATTAACTAGCTCGCTGTATCAGCCAAACTCACCTGATATAAGAACAACTGTCTGCTTTCCATCTGTGACTCACAACACAACGAACACCAGATAAACCAGGTAAAAAGCTCCCATGTGAAAGATTACATGATTCACAATTTGGAAAGGAGCGTCTCTTGGTGACGTTATGAGAGGTCTGATAAAGCGCTCTGAGTAACCAGCATTGTACAGCGGGATGGGAGGAGTGTTGAAGTGGGAGATAACTGGTGGCTGACGCATCATTAAGGTCATTAATGGATCATTCCTCGTTGTAGAAATACACACTGGTCAGATAATTCCAGGACTGTTTGCAGAAATATTCACATTTGGGGAAAATAATACTTGCTGCATGCAAAAAACTAATTTTCCATTTCAGATATCCTGAAACTCAGAGGTCAGAGGTCAGAGGATCCCTTTGAAAATATCCAGTTTTTCCATTGCCTGAGTCGGCTGGCCGTATGGGCGGGACCTCCACACTGTAAAAGAACAGAAAAGACTCGTAAAAATAGCATAACTTTCTATAATTACATTTTTACATATTACCTATAAATCCAGGTGA
>JAGRRF010007494.1:29858649-29870852 GCA_019097615.1 Morone chrysops
ATCTCTGTCAGTTAACTAACTAATCCATTAAAATTACACAACTAATACTTTTTACTGTTAATCTCACAAATTTTACATTTTAACAGTATTAAACTTGAATTTAACTGTTTAATCTCTTAAATGAACAATAAATAAATGAAAAAAAAGATTTATGTGTTTTAACTTTACTTTAATTAAGTGTTAAGTTTTGTGATTATTTACAGATTCTTCACGTTATTTTACATTAAACATGTAAATTCACAGGATATTTTTGTAATTGTATTAATATTTCCACCTATTTAAATACAAAACACAGAAAAAAAAAAAGTAAAATAAACATGAAAAACCCCATAAAGATTTTACAGATGGACTTCAAACCTGGTCCACATCAGGTCCTCGTGATTTTGGTGTTGGGGGGTTGGGGGCGGGGCTGGTGGTCCGGGTGAGGGAGAAGGGAGTGTTTTGTTTCTCTTTCAGTGATAGCAGTCCAATAATCTATTCATGGCGCTCCTCGGGGGAAAAGAGCCCAGCTGCTCTAATGTGAGAATAAAGAGGAGGCCACCTTTGTTCTGTCGCTCAGCTTGATTTCATGAAGAAACATCAACCTCCTCAACCACCTCCCCCCTCCTCCCATCAGCCCCTCCCCCCACTCCTCCCATCACCGCCTCCTTTCATTCCTCCACTCCCCACGTTTGGGCACATTCAGATATCTTTTGCTCTGGATTTACATAATCTTTATTCATATTCTCCTGTTTTATGTTGTACAGCATTTTCATCGGTGCTGACGGATTTAAACATATATTTTGTACGTAAATCTGTTTGTTTTATCTTTCTGCTGAATTGATGTGCCCTTAAAGGAAATCTGTGAGTTTACAGGGGTATTCACGTTTATTTTATATTTTATATTATTTTATTTCTGTATTTAAATAGATGGAAATATTAATTAAATTACAAAATATCCTGTGAATTTATGATAAAAGTAAAATAATGTGATATAAAAATACAGATTATTTAAAGAAAATTTCCCTTTTTCACATAAAAAGATTAAAATACATTTTGGAAATTTTTTTTAGATATTTACTGTTTATTTAATAGATTAAACTGTTAAATTCAACTGTAATACTGTTAATATATTTCTAAAATTATGAAACATTTGTTACATTAACAGTAAAAAGTATTTGTTGTGTAATTTTAATGGATTAGTTAGTTAACTGACAGAGATCTTGTATAATGATGAAAGTTGAATAAATGTTGTTTATCAGTGTATAAGCATTGGTAAACTGTCCAAATACAGTTTTTATCAGTGTAAACAGCAATAATTACTGTCATTTCACAGATAATGACTTTTATTACAGTTCTATAACTTTTAACATTCACATTAAAATAATAACAATCCAATAATAACAGCACTCTGCTGTAAATGTTAGCCTGATTATTGTGTTATAGCAGAGTTCACCTGGATTCATAGTTCATTGTTTTACAGTCTAAATATTAAAACAATTAAAGCTCAAACTGTATTTTAGTTTATTATTATAGAAAGTCTGCAATGATGATGATGATGATGATGACGATGATGATGGTGATGAATGGGGTGATGTGACATCATCAGGTGGTCATTCTGACAGTCACTGCAGGAATGTGTGGATGACCTGTTACACTACCAAAGCCTCTTATTTTGAAGGGGTTAAGCAAATAAACCAGTTAACAAAACATTTTATTGTCATTTCTTTTATAAATGTAATGTTGGTGTCTGTGAATTATCTTTAAAGAGCCAAAACGTAGTAGAAAAAAAAATATATATATATTGTGTGTTTGACATTTCAGAGCCACCGTAGTTTCCAGCATCACTACTGAGAAAAAGAAAAAGCAGAATTTCAATAATAATTTAAACTTTACTTTATGCTACTTCTGTCTCTGTTATTATCATTCAGATGTTAAACTACGGAAGCCCATTTGTGCCAATATGATGGAAAAAAAGATTCTGTAAGTCATTATAAGAGAGACTTTCTCAACATATTAATATCTATTGATATAATATATTGAGTTAATATATTATCGATTGTTTGGTCTTTTTTCTGTCACATTGGCAGAAGTGTGCCTCCATATAAAACCGCTCTCAGGTCGGTTCTGGAGGTTTTTAGCCTCCATGTGTGAAAGCACTTCTGCACCTCCATGTGAACTGACTGTAAACAAACCGCTGCTCATTAATATGCAGCGATGGGCGTGGTCTGCACACAGGCCACGCCCTCCGGTGCTGGTTGATATTACCCAGCCTGCTGCGGGGGCCGACCCAAGTGCGGTCCGCGCTCCAGCTGCTGTCAGACTGTGTGGACGTTCAGCCGGAGCTGACAATAGCAGACAAAAGGCTCCGGTGCAGGACGGATCGGGTCGGACCGGGACTCTGTGGAGGACTCTGTGGGAAAGAATAGCTGCAGCTCCGTGCATGTCCCATCCGGGGGGGTATAAACCGGGAGCGGAGGGTCGCACCGACTACCACTGAGCCCCGAGAGCCGCCAGGCAGCAGCCCGCCGCCGGCATGCCCCTCACACGGAGCCCCGTCCTCCTCCCCTTCATCCTGCTGCTCTCTGCCCGCATCCAGGTACGCCAGGGTCCCGCTCTTATTTGTCTTATTTAAGTTTTCCTCCGAGCTGAAACACGGAACGAGCTTCTCTCTCATGTTCGGGATAAAATGTGGATTTACTGACTGAAACCTTCAGGAAAGTTTCCGAAACGTTCTTGTTCAACTGACAGACTATATAGATATATATATATATACTTTACCCAGTAACTAGTAGTGTAACTAATTACTAACTAATGGCAATATCCAATATAACTGGATTGTTATTAATCAGTAATGACCTATTATTAGGTTCTGATTGATTAATAATCCAATCACATTCTCGGATTGATTTCTGTGATGTTGGAGGAAATACTCCATTACTCTGATTCTAGGACACAAAAAGTAATAGAACTAGTAGAGTAACTAGTTACTGTTGTCATGGAGTATTAAGTAAAGTAATAACATTACTTTTGAAAAGAGTCATGAGTAATAAATTAAATTGTTTGAGTAACGAGCCAAACGCTTTTACAAAAATCTATAAAATCTATTTCTAGATGAAACAATAGAATCATTTAATCTCACCTGTTAATATATTTTACATCCTGATGTTTGATAAAGTTCTGCTGTAATGTGGCAGAAATGATCCGAATCCTTTAAGTTAATTATTAATGAACCTTAAACACAATCAGGGAGTTCGAGGGGTTAAAACCGAAGCAGATGTTGCAGTTTTAACTCTAAATTGGGAGCAGTAGTTAATATTTACAGCTGTGTGCAGGAATCAGACGTGTTTTAATGGGACTCTTGTGGAGACATGGATTCCTTTTGGTTTTGGTCAGCGTTGGCTCACAGGGCCGGCGTTTGGAGCTCTCAGGCCACAGACTGTTGGACTTGCAGCGTCGATCAGGATCCTTCGCTGTGATCAGATCCTGCAGGGGAAAGTTAAAGTGTCCAGAACACAAGGAGGCAGGCGGACTGAACTCTGTGACACCGCTCTTCACCTGGTTTTCCTCCAGTCAAACCGCAGGCTGTTCCCACGCAGCCCCGGCGCTCCGTCTGATTTTCCAGTCGTGGAAACACCTGGAAATTGATTGAAATGAGCAAATATGCTGGAAATAATCTGTTGTCCTGGAAATGTTTGTATTTTAGCTCCTGACGCTGACTTGCAGAGCTGTAACCATCACATCTCTTGTTGCTGTGATTGATAAATACATGCACACTGACGTTAACTGTACTTGTAATGAACACTTTTAAATCTCTAGAAGATAGATTTTCTGTAAAATATAATAAATTGGACTGGATGTGAGCGGTTACTGATGAGCTGTGCTTGAATTAATGTTGTCACTTATGAAACTGCAGCTTTTATGAGCGTTTGTAGGCAAGTTCTGTCCTGTAGTGTAAAAGTCCTGGAAAAGGTCCTGGAAAGTGATTTGTTAAATAGAGTGTGAACCTTGAAACTGTTGAGTCATTGATTTATATTTTCTCTTGAAACACTTCCAGGAGCTGCAGCTGATACGATGACGATAAAAGCAGCAAATGGTCTCATTTAGGAATCTGGAACTAGCAAACATTTGACTCTGTTTGATCATTTATTTATCGATTAAGAAGCTGTCTCATCAATGAATTGATAGGTTGTGTATCAGGAGTGATTTCATGCAGACAGAACAACCGACTCTCCTGTTGTTAATCACGTTGCTTTGTTGTCCTGTCCTCTCTGCAGGTTTCGTCGGCTTCAGGACACTTTGAGCTCCAGATTTTGTCGATGCAGAACGTTAACGGGCAGCTGCAGACCGGTTCCTGCTGCGACGGTTCTCGGGATGCCACGGATCAGCGGTGCACGGCGAACGAGTGCGACACCTACTTCCGAGTGTGTCTGAAGGAGTACCAGCTGAAGGTTTCCTCGGGCGGGCCCTGCAGCTTCGGCACCGCCTCCACGCCGGTCCTTGGTGGGAATACCTTTTCTTTACGTGGTGCCAAGAGCGACAAAGCCAGGATCGTGTTGCCGTTCAGTTTCGCGTGGCCGGTGAGTTCAGACGTTCTACAGCTCGTCATTGGTGTTGAGAAGGTTTGGTTGTTCTTCTGTTGCAAAGACCAAAAATCTGAATCAGAACTGAATCATCCGGATGACGTTCTTGGTTTTGGTTTGATGTTCAGTCTCTTGCTCTCTCGTGTTCCCCTCCCCTATTTGACCTTCTGAATTTGAAGCTCTTTGGGTCCCAATGACGTCTCCACATGGACCGTAAAAGGTAATATTAGCGCGTTAATGGTAATTCCCTTTATGTGTTAGCATTGAGCTAATAGAATAATTATTTACACATAATCAGTCCAGGAATTAGAAAGAAAGAATTAAGAACCAGAGAAGCTAACGGCAGTAGCGGCAGTGGCTACTTCACGATGTCACCAAACTTTGTCTTTGTTTTTGTTTTGATGTGAGGCGCCCCCCAGTGGCAGGAAGGACGTACTGCACCTCTGTAGTGGTTTATTCCTGTAATTTGTAAATTGTGGTGTTACATTCCTCTTTATGTAACAATTCTACTGATACGATTTCAATTTCATAATTATACCGTTCGATGAGTTTCTAAGTTGTAATTATGACTTGCTGAGTCATAAATTTCTCTCATGAGTAATAATTATGTAATAGTTTTGATTGATTGAGGTTGGACTGATAATTATAAGCTCTTGGAGGCTTTTAATTTCGGCCTCCTGTTTATGTTCCCGGTGGGATCGAGCTGCTTGGTTTCTCGCCTCAGGGTCGTTCTGGTTTCAGTCCAGATCTGTGCAGACTCTGGCTGCGGTTTCATGTGCTCATCAGTGGTTGCTGCCGGTTTGCTGCTCGGAGCCACAAACGAGGACGGAGCGGACGGTTCGGACACCGGCGGGCCTTCCTCTTTCTCCTGCGTTGCTGTGCATAAAGGCTGTCGGTGGCTCTGCTTGGCTGGCCGTGGGGCATTCCTGCTGTTGACCCCGGTAACCGGCGTGTTAAATGAAACCGTCATGGTCGTCGGGCAGGATGAGGTTTCTGTTGTTGTTGTTCCCCCTTTTTTTCTCCTCAGTCTAAACTGGCAGGACCAACCCAGACCGGCTCTCTCTGTTGTGCCAGACCTGCAGGATTTCACCCAAGACTGATCCACCCTCCTGCTCTCTGTCCATCTGTAGTTTTTATAACTCCTGTTTCTAAAGTCCTTTCCCTCTTGCAGGACTGTGTTTACAGCAGTAGTTCCCAACCTTTTCGGTGAACTGACAACCCCCGACTGACATATTTAATAAATATTTCACATTATATTCATTAAATTCATTGAGTTTTATTGACAAAAAAAGACTGAAACGCTGAAATATCGGCATATTTTTAAGTTCCTACACCCCATAAAATCGAAAAGGCCTTGCGACCCCCCTGTGAAGCTTTGTCGACCCCTAGTGGGGGCCCCTACCCTCAGGTTGGGAACCACTGGTTTATAGAGCATATATAATGCTCATATCAAAACAAAGGAAAGTCATATATTTCCATTCTTCCATGAACATTACAATCTAATAAACTTGTTTATCCTGTCCAGCAGTGGAACATCTATTAACTAATGAAACAGAAGAACATTTGTTTATGCTGTAGATTTCTGAACATTGGTGGTATTTAAGTGATTCAGTGAGTCAGAAGAGAAGAACCTTTCAGAAAAAGTCTGAAGAGGATATCACATTAACCCTTAAACGGGCAGGCACATGTAAATGTTTTGCCGCTGTAAATTTACCAGACACGTTTTATTGACGTTTAGCCACAATGTCAAACCAGAGGAGCCGTCGGTCTTTATCGGTCCTGCTGTGACAGCGACAGTTCGAGCTCTCTAGTCTCTAGTCACAGACACAGTTAAGGCTATACAAAGAGTGACGGCGGCATGGAGAGAAAGTGAAGCTCAGCCTGCCAGCATTTTTCCAACCGATAACTGCCCCAGTGAATTATGGGCTGAGGGGGATCCTGTGCCAGGCTCAGAAGAGTCCAGATGTGGCTCCACTGGTCGACCAAACATGGACATATCTGATGACCAGCGTCCCACTGCATCATATCAGACGTCCAGTTGCTCTGTGACTGTTTTCCCATCCTTGCTTCCGTCCTTCTTTCCTTCCCTCCTCACTCCCTTTCGTATGAAGCTGCTAACATTTACTTTTGTTTTCTTGGTGATTTGTCAAACTGAAAGTCGTGCGATTTCGATCTCCAGACTTCTCAAAACAATCAACCAGTCCCGCTTCCATCCACAGAAGCTCACAGTGAGGACGTGTCAACAGAAGGATGAAGAAGTTGATTTCTAATAGAAATTAAACGAGACCAGATTCTGCCTGGAAGGAAGGAAAAACATCCATAAACTCCATTTCATCAAATAATTTCATCTTCTGTTAACATGTAAAATTCTTGTTCCTGAAGTACAAAAATCTGCACACAAATAAAGATTTTAGTTTTAAAGGTCCAGTATGTAGGTTGCAACCCGCAAGTGTGAAGGAGAAACACAGATGCAGCTATCTAGCTCCAGTGTTTGGTTTGTCCGTTTTGGGCTGCTGTAGAAACATGGCGGTTCAACGTGGCGGACTCCACCAGGAGAAGACCCGCTCCCTCTATAGATAATAACGTCTCATTCTCAGGTTACAAAAACACAAAGCTTCTTATTTTCAGGTGATTAAACACTAATGAAAGGATGAATATTAATATACTTTTTGACAATAGATCCTCCCAGATGTTACACACTGGACCTTCAGTTTAATATGATATAAAACAGAGGAAAACAAACAGACTCAAAGGATTAATGGATTATCAAAAATGTTGACAATTTTCTGACAAATGACTAATTGATTGAAGTCTCCATGAAACAGAAGTCAGAGAGCTGTTTGCTTCGTCATAATTATATGTTTCCTGTAAAGACTGGCAGAAATTCGCTCGATTCTCACTCTGAGAACTGAATCTCATGTTGTCAGCCGGCCCTGGACGAGGCGTCGGATAAACCACCAAACAGATTATAAACAGAGGCTGCAGTTTGGAGTGAGCTCTCCACCTCCCTCCTCCCTGCCCCGAACCTGCCTCCACATGTTGCCTGGCTCTGCATGCTCGCAAACTATTTTCCCACACTGAGCCTGCCGCCAGAGAAAGCAGTTCCACCTCCTCAATCAAACAATCAAAGGGACGGGGAGTGATGGGAAATCACCAGACGTATGCTGGTAGATGTTCTGGCAAGAAGTGAGTGGAACCTGTTGGCAGGTAACCAGCTGTCAGACTCTTGCTCTCAAAATCTAATTAGCTGCTAAAATCATTTCGAGGTACCACCCACTACGTTTGGTGGGCAATGCGTTTATTTTTCCCCCGGGGTCAGGAGGCATCAGTCCCGACGCCCAGATCGTGTTTCAGCCAGAGAGGTGACGCAAAGGAGGTTGCAAGAGTTGTTCAGAAGCCTTTCAGTCACAGCTTCAGCGCGTTAGCTCGGTTCTGCATTGGTGACAGTTATGTGGCGTTGGGGTAAACAGCTCTGTGGTACACTGCAGACGTGACACGCTCAGATTTAAAGGCCTGGTTTGAGATTTTATTTATTCTGCTTTTAGATTCTTATTAAATCCTGTTTCTTCTCAGAAAGAAAAGAAAATGTTAAAAACATGAACCGGTTTTATTTTCAGCTGCGGTAAATAGTTGAGTTTATACAGAATACACTCTTTATGGATGATATTAATCAGAATACACTGTATCTTTATGGATGATATTGAATTATGAATTATGAAATGAATGATCAGTCAGACAGACAGGAGGTTGTGTGTGTAATGTAGTGTGATCAAGGCTTAAGATGCACTGGAACACCATTTGTCGAAGAGAAATCAACAAATGGTTAATATCTGCTGTGAAAACAGTGGAATCACTGAAACCAGCTGCAAAACGCAGAAATATGTGTCTCACAGTGAAACCTATTGAACACTGTTTGTTTTCTGTGCTGTAAATCTGTCTGTATGAACATTTTGTCACATCCGGCTACATGGCTGCAAGCATGTATGGAATCAGAGAGGAAACCTATGTAAGATATGCATGAATCCCCTGTGTGGTGTTTGTTATGGCTCATTATGCTCCAATAATCCTGTCAGCAGCTCTTTGCGCTCGATAACCTGACATCACAGCCCAAGCTAACCACTAATCTGTAAACTACACGGACTGACTGTGGTTTCCTGCAGAGTGGAGTGTTGGTTGGGGAGAGTTTATCTAGCTGCTGTGGATCTACGCCAACATCAGCAGGGTTTGGTAAATGTGGACAGGATGATGTAAGACCACCTAGGTTGAAGTTCGAAGAGTCTGATACGACATTGACGCCGCAACCAACCTAGGAAACCATCGAGTCATGTCACCAGGTTTCTAGTGTTTCCACTCTGGCTTGGTCGGCTCTGTGGAAGTTTTCCCACAGTGGTTTGGATGGTGGTCGGGTGTTAGTGCCGAGCTCTCTTCACACAGGGCTGATATTAGCGACTTTGAGACTTCAATGATTTGTGGTAACTGATTTTGTTCCTGTGCACATCTGCTGTGGTGAAAACAGCCCGGAAACTAGGGCTGCCCCCAACTAAAGATTTTTAGCTAAGAGATTAGCTAAATTACAAGCATGCCTTAAGGACATAAAATGCCTTTCACAGCATTTTCATACATACATTTTCCTCTGCATTTAACCCGTCCTTTACACTTGGAGCATCCACTAAACCCTGGGCACCCGGGAGCCACACAGGCTTCAGTGTCTTGCATAAGGACCCCCTCGACACATGGAGAATCAAACCGTGACACTGCTCTCCCACTGATCCACAGCTGATACATAAGAAGGCCCTTGACTTGGACTTGTTGGTCGACTTGTTTCCTGTTGGTTTTAACTCTGTACTTCTGTCTCGTGGAATTCCACAAGGTTCTGTGCTCGGACCGGTTCTGTTCACATTATATATGCTTCCATTAGGTGACGCTATTAGGAATCACTAACTTTCATTATTGTGTAGATGATACATTACGGCCCTTGACTTGGACTTGGTGTAGGACTTGTCTCTGGACTGACTTGAGATTTACTTGTGACTTAAAAAACTATGATTTCTCCACTGCTGCACTGCAGCTTCTTGTTACTTATGACATCTCCACGAAAGCAATAGCTGTATAACAAGTTAATATTAGCCATGCTGTCATGTCTATCAGGACTAATTTTACATCAGGGTCCAGTTTACACAGTTATCGTCACTCTTCTGGTTTAAATCTGGAACCAGTCCCTCAAAGAACCCACAGACTCTTCAATCTTTGTGACTCCCTGCTCTTATTTCTGCCGTCTTGTTGATGTCGAGCTCTGAGTTTGGATGGTGTGAATGTGAGAGAGTGTCACTACAGAGAGAGAGAGACTCAAACCACAATAACACACACACACACACACACACACACACTCTGGCTCTGGTCTGTCTGTCATTCGATAGTGGTGAGAGCGACAGTGGCCTTAAGAGAGACAAAGAGTTTCAAAGTAGAGCAGAAATAATGCGACTCAAACATACCACACACACACCTACACAAACACACACACAATGCAATTTTCCCTCGCCTGTTTTGGTGCAGAACAGTGGGATGTTTCTCCTATATAGCCTAACGTGCAATTTAAGCGATTTAATTTTTTTAACTTAGCAAGTGAAATAAGACATTTTCCACCAGTGATTGTTTTCTTCAAATATTTATTTAACATTAATATTATCTGATGTAACTGAATCTTCAAGAATTCTCATACAATACTCATTTTGAATCATGAGATTTGTGCTGTTTTCTGCAAGTTCTGAGTATGTTTTTTATTGTTTCATTGTTTTATGACATTAAATTGTTTAAGTATGAAAAATATCCAATTTATTCAAACTTCTAACAAAAAAAAGGAAATCCTCACATATTATAAGCTGGTTAATTTCTCTTTATATCATGTTAAATGGTTATTTTCTAATGATTAATTATTTGTCTGTCTGTCTGTCTGTCTGTGTGCAGAGGTCGTACACGTTGATCGTGGAGGCCTTGGACTTCAACAACGACTCTTCCTCTGGCAGTGAGTACCATCGTTATCATTAGGGATGCTCGATATTGGCTTTTCTGCTGATATCTGATATTCTGATATTGTCCAACTCTCAATTTCCGATACTGATATCACCCGATACCGATATATGCAGGCTTTTTACACCAAAACGGCAAAATGCTGAAGCCTACAGAACAAACATTGGTTATAAAAACCCGATACCGATAATTCCTGATATCACATTTTTTAGTGAATATCGGCCGGTAATATCGGAGGGCCAATATTATCAGACATCACTAGTTATCATTCATTCTGTTTCGTCCCCCTCCAACTAAAACTAACTCGACCTTTGACCTGAGAGCACTGTGCTGTGGAGGTCGTGAAAAATGATTCCATATAGACGTCATGTCTGAAATAAAATGAAGTATAAAAGTACAAATGAGCCGATTGGCTTCATTGATCAAAATGTCCCATTACAAACTTCAGTAGAATAGAAAAACAAACACAAAAGGGTGAAGAGACTGAAAATATATATATTAATAATAATGATTTTAATAAATAATAATAAATTCTTCTTCTTTCAGTCCCTCGTGGAGTTCTCAAGTTATTACAGCAATTAAATACCCCCCCTTCCTTACAGCAGCCTGTGGAGGTGTTTACATGCCCTGGATGAGTCCCATTCAGAAAACTGGTTGTAAAGAGTGTGTGAAGAGAGAGTGAAGCTGGCAACTTCAGTTTGAGCGTTTATCACCCAGCGGTCAGCAAGGCAGTTGGAGCGAGAGTGTTGGCTCTATGCTGTATTTGGCGTCCCACAGGGAACCATTATAGGCCCGGTGTGAAGTGGACTGACCTCGGTGCAGGTGGGCTCCGGTGCAGCCAGTGAGGACAGGGGGTGATGGGGATGGGTAGTCCAGTTCATTCGAGTTTTTAGTCCAAACATGGAACCAGAAAGTTGAGTTACAATGATGAAGCTCTGTGTGACATTTGGAGGGTTTGTTCCAAAACCTACAGCAGACAAACAGAGCTGACATGTTGAAGCTGAAACTACTGTCAAACCAAATGAGGACAGAACAAATATTGACCCTCTCAGTTTAGCATCAACAAGCTAAGTGCCCCCGGCACGTGGCCTGTAATGAACAACACTGCTGTCTAGTTGATCGAGTTTTTGAGAATCTATCATAATCAGTATCACAAAACAAAATATGTTCAATATCGATGTTTTCTGACATCCCTAGTACACTACCTGCTCAGCAGAAGAGAAACACAGTACGAGACAAGCTGGAAGGACTCCAGGAAACTGCAGCACTACAGTACTTTATTATAATGTTTTTGTTTTTGGATATTGCACTTGGCCATATTGCGATTTTGATAATAATGTGATTAACTGTGCAGCCCTACCAGCTGGTGGAGCATTTAACAACTAAAGAGACTGATATTTCCCTCAGGAGTTGGTAGAGACCAAAAACAGCTAAAAGAAAGACGTCTCCAGTGGGATGATGAAATTAAATTTGCTTGCTCAATAAATTTACAGTTGTATCTTCCTTCAGTGGCTCTGGGGTTAAGATACCACCATGAACGACCTTCGTTGTCAGCTCTCTGCTGCCGTCTGTAACAAAGGCTAAACTGAAAACAAAGATGTTAGTAAGCAGTAA
>JAGRRF010007494.1:29876636-29896455 GCA_019097615.1 Morone chrysops
GATTTCTCCAAACGTTCTGGTTTCCCAACTCAAGATAAACAGTCTGTCCTCGTTCTTTTCAAACGCTGATTGCTAAGTTTTTTTTTTGGTTCGGCCATTCTTCTCCTCACAATGGTTTAGTGTTTACTGATGCAGATTCCATTACATCAGCAGCATTATCTGTCAGCTCAGTTTGATTTACGCCGTTTATGGTTCAGAGTGCTCACAAATCCAGAAAGCAACAATAACTGAAGACAGTTTTTACAGAAGGTGAAATTACAAATTACAAATATACAATATATAGAATATCAGAATCAGTGCGTCCCTAATGATGGAAATAATGTCCCCATGAAGTCAAAACTGAAGAGTTTTTATCTGATACGTCATCAATACTCGAGTATCTGACCCAACAATGACCAAAGAAAAAGTAAAAAGACATCACATAAAGGCAAGGCTATGAAAATGGGTTTTAACCTCATTTCTCTCTCATCCAGGACCTGGTGAATGGGTATAACTGCGTGTGTGCTCCAGGTTTCGCCGGCGAACTCTGTGAGAAAGATGTGGACGAGTGCTCCAGCGGGCCGTGCCTCAACGGCGGCCGCTGCTACGACGAAGTTAACGGCTTCCGCTGCCTGTGTCCACCTGGTTTCTCTGGAAGTCGCTGTCAGGTGAGCTAACGCTAACCCGCTAAACAAGACTTCCAGTCCAATGATCCATCACTTAAAACTGTAATATGTAACATTTCTGCTTTTAATGTCTACAAACATCTGTATTCTATTTGCTGTGTGTAACCTTACTCCATGTCTCTGTGGCGAGGTTCTGAGCCACATATCGTTTTATAAATGCACTATATTGATATTCATGTATTAGTTATTGATTGTCCAGAAAGTTATCAATATTGTCATCAACATTTAGGCTCTGACATCCTCTCAAAGGAATGTTGGCGATGTGGCTCGTTACCGTGGTGACGTACAGGTGTCATAGGAACAGTATAACTATTGAGTGTAATTTTTCACTGATGGATTGTTCTCTCTGTCCGCAGCTGGATATCGATTACTGCCTCCACAGTCCATGTCAAAATGGCGGCCAGTGTTTCAACCTGGCGGCCGACTACGTCTGCACGTGTCCTGAAGACTACGAGGGCAAGAACTGCTCGCGCCTGAAGGACCACTGCCGCACCACACCCTGCAAAGGTTCGGCTTGTGTTCATTTATTCAGAATTTAAATTCATAGCAAGGTTTTTGGAAAGGATTTTATACTATATATTTAGTGACATCTAACAAGATTGTAACTGATTGAATTCAGCTCGGCCTTCCAGACGCGTACAAGAAACTACGGTGGCCGCGAAATGTGCAACGTGTGTTTAAGGCAAAAGGCCCTATCTTCAGCCAGTGTTGTGAAAGTCCATGCTCGCTTTGCGGGACTGAGATACACATCATTATTACAAATGGAGTACGATTGGTTGAAAAACATGGCTGCCATTAATCAAAATATAGTTGTGAGGCCATAACTCATGAACCATGTGTCTAATCACCATAAAAGTCGGTGGATATCTTCAGATTGTGATTGAGAAGAAGTCCATGCCAGCATTTTGTGCTCAACCCATAGGGGGCACCACAAATGCCTCATTGATTAGTGAAAGTGGGCGTGGTCTATCACATATTTGCTCCCAACTCAAATAGTCTTTGAGCATCCTGATTAAACTCACTGGAGTTTCGTTCAAATTGGATAAAGAGTGAGGCGAATGGCGAAACTTTGATTGTGCCATTATTGAACTGCCTCCGTTTAAACTGAATTAAACAGCCAAGAAACAGTTCGATACAAAACCCCTTTTACAGACCAGCTCACATTACTGTCCACAGTCAGTCCTCTTACCCTCTTTTTGTCTCCTCCTCCTCTCCAGTGATTGACAGCTGCACAGTGGCAGTGGCGTCCAACAGCACACCGGGCGGGGTGCGTTTGATTTCGTCCAACGTGTGCGGCCCTCACGGGCAATGTCGGAGTCACGCTGGCGGACAGTTCAGCTGCGAGTGTGAGGAGGGATTCACCGGAACGTACTGCCACGAGAGTGAGTACATGAATGTGCTGCTTTAACTGAACTGATGACCGATTATAAAATGTAATAACATTATTTCTTTCTCTTCCTCAGATATAAACGACTGTGAGAGCGCCCCCTGTCTGAATGGAGGAACCTGTATCGATAAAGTCAGTCAGTATCAGTGCATCTGTGCTGACGGATGGGACGGACCTACCTGCCAGAACAGTGAGTGCTCCTCTTCCTCACTCTTCGCCCTCAGCTGCAGCAGTAGAGATGTGCTTTGACGTTTGTTTTGTTTTGTTGTGGCGCAGACATCGATGACTGTAGCTCCGCCCCCTGTCAGAACCGAGGCGTCTGTCGAGATCTGGTCAACGATTTCTACTGCGAGTGCACCAACGACTGGAAGGGAAAGACCTGTCACTCCAGTAAGTGTGTACGGATGGTGGTGAAGACAGCACCTCCCATGAGCCCACGCTGCTTCACCATCTCATGGTCAATACAGGTTAAAACCAAAACGTAGTCCATTAAAAGGAGGAACTGGCTGCTGTATCTTCCACTATATTCCACTTTGATGTAAAGCCCTTTACAGTTTGCCTCGATGGGCGACCGTGCACAGAGCTGGACCCGTTATCGGGTTCAGTGTGAGCTTCGAGGAGCTCACGACCCCAGCCGTTGGAGACATAACGTGACTCTGTGAATACGTGCGTTGTGTAAAGCCTGCACGCTTTTCCAGGTGTTCCAGATGCTGAAGGAATTTTCTGTCTTGCTCAGTTGGAGTTTCTGCTCACTGAAGTCTGTTTTTGCTTCCAGGAGAGAGTCAGTGTGACGAGGCGACCTGTAACAACGGAGGAATCTGCTACGATGAAGGAGATGCCTTCAAGTGTCTGTGTGCCGCCGGTTGGGAAGGAGCCACCTGTAACATCGGTCAGTATGACGGAGGGTTATTTCTTTAAAAAACAGTGTATCCGTGTCAGTTTGGCGGCTAACGGTCGCGTTTGTGTCTCCAGCAAAGAACAGCAGCTGTCTGCCGAGTCCCTGCGAGAACGGTGGAACCTGTGTGGTGGACGGGGACTCCTTCAGCTGCGTCTGTAAGGAGGGCTGGGAGGGCGCCACCTGCAGCCACAGTGAGTCACTGCACTACACGTTAGACCTCAACTGAAGTCCGTCATGGAGGATTTCAGTCGCATTATTTAAGCTTGTTACTGAATTGTAGGGCTGTCCCCGACTAAAGATGTTTCCAGTCGACTAGTAGTTGTTAGATAAAGCCAATAGTTGAGTAGTTGTCAATTTATTTCGTTGTTAATTTATGATATTAATTGAATTATTTGAATCATTTGAATCTGTAAATCTGAAGCCGACTGCGGGGCGAATTTGTAGCCCGTCTTTGTATTGACATTGAAGATAATCTCATCATGCGAAAAATTGTCTTCCCTTTCTTACATTTTCTTTCTTTTCCAGATGCTAACGACTGCAGTCCTCATCCCTGGTGAGTCTCATTCTCACACACACACACACACACACACACACAGGTTCTCTCTTTAGCTCCACAAAATCCAGTATTGCTGACATTTTTCCAAGCTCAAGATTTCAAAAATGAGTTCAGAGCATAAGGTTTGCTGTTTTAAGTGATAAACCGTCAAGAGCTACATTAAATTCTCCTTTCTGGCCGCCTCCTCGTCAACTGTCCATTCACTGAATCGAATCTGGAATAAAACCACTCGGCCGCTGCCAGTTTCACTTTTTATCTCCCACCCGTCTCTTCAAGCCACAGAGTCAGAGACTGCTTGTATCTCTGAAACACACTGATCAGAAAACTCAAATATTTCCTGCCTATAATTAAGATTAGGGTCAGGCTAGAGGCTCCAGCTCAGTGAGATCAGGGTTATTGATTATCAGCTGAATTCAGATTGTTTTTGTCCTTACGGGACGAGCTGCTGTAGTTTTTGCACACAGTGTCACAGTGAGAACATCATTCTCTGTCTTGCAGTTATAACAGCGGGACTTGTGTCGATGGAGACAACTGGTATCGATGTGAATGCGCTCCGGGGTTTGCCGGCCCCGACTGCAGGATCAGTGAGTATTGACCTTTGACTCCGCTCTGTCTCTCTCATTTTCTGCCTCCCCCTTATTCCTTTTTGTTCAATCTCTTCCAAACTTCAGCAGCTCAGAGAGCCGATCACGTCTCCATTAATCGATGAGTTCAATATTTAAACTGCCAGTGGGCTGATTTTGATTAATCTTTTAGTTTATGTTGAGGTTATTTATATGCACGTTGGAATCAAGAGAGCTCAATGTCATCAGGACAAATATTTAAATGTAATATTTCTTCAAACTGTGGTGATTTATTAATCATATAAATGACTCATACAACTCAAAATGTATCAGAATCATCCCAGAAGTTGAAATATGAACACTTCCTGTTTAATCAGCCATTTTGAAAATGTCTGGAATGGATTCAGTGTAACACCCCAAACCATCAGCCAAACAGTTGCTGATATATGATTTTTTATTTTTTATTTTTAAAGCTAATTATGCTAATTGGACAAATACTGTACATTTCTAACATAAAACTTTGGGGTACTCAACGGGGCTCTATTGACTGGAGAATTTGGAATTTTTTTCTTAAAGGAGTCGACTCGACACTTCACAACAGCAGTGGATTGAAACAAGCATTCCTTTCCATTTTCTTTTGACGACTTTCCCGAAATTTGGTTAAACTCTTGGCTGAAAACCTGGCTTATGTTACTGAAGACAGATAAATGTAATTATTATTTCAGTAACTAACTATAAAATAACTGTCGCTCCCCTCCTCCAGACATCAATGAGTGCCAGTCGTCGCCCTGCTTCTTCGGCGCCACCTGTGTGGATGAAATCAACGCTTATCGCTGCATCTGTCCGCCAGGAAGAACCGGCCCGCGCTGCCAAGAAGGTAAAACCTGAGTGTGTTCTGTAACAATAGTTCTGAGACACAATCTTCACTGCAGCCATCTTATTTATCCAAAATTAACTGTTCAGTTCAAAACTGAGTAAATCAGTAATCAATACTCACATTATTAAAGCATTAATCAAACTCAAATTCAAATCACCAACTAATGAATCATGAAACGAATGCACTGACGGTGCTGCTGGTGGTTTTTTGTGCTGCAGCGTCGGGGCGGCCCTGTGTGGTCGAAGGGCTGGTGGCTCTGGATGGAAGCAGATGGGACGAAGACTGCAACACCTGCCGCTGTAACAACGGGAGAATCAGCTGCACGAAGGTAGAACTGGCGCTTTGTCCGTATTCGTGTGTGCAGATAATAACTTGTATGTTTATGATTAATTATTGTGTTATTTAAGATTCAGATTCATGTGGCTTGATTTGTTTCTCATTACATTTCTAGAAAAGCTGCGTAAGAATAAAAAGAAACATTTAGATTTTTACTGTAAACGTCTTGAGAAACATGGAAAATTCAACCTTAATTCCACAGTCACTGTAGAGGGTGAGGCGAGTTGGTTGCAATATCACCGTTGAAAGTCTAACCTCCTTCTCCGCCTTGTGTCTCTGACAGCTTTGGTGTGGACCTAAACCCTGCAGCCTCCACCATAAGACTCGTGGCTCCGAGTGTCCGGCCGGTCAGACCTGCGTGGCCGTCCGGGATGAGCGCTGCTTCGTCAAGCCCTGCCCCAGCCAGGGGGAGTGCTGGGGCCCCACCCACCGGTCCCTGCCAGTGGCCAGGTGTCACCCGGAGAGCAGCTGCGCTAATGTCACCTTCACCTTCAACAAAGACGTCATGACAAGGGTCAGTAGCCTCCGGAGGTTCTTCACATTCTCTCTGTCCGACTTTCATTTTTTTTACTCTACTACTACTCTACTTACTTTGTTACTTAAATATTCAAACACCTTCTTAATCCTCCATTCAGTGTCTGTAATTCAGAGACTATTTAAGGACAATGTAGGAATTAAAACAAAGGGAATCTTTATGTTCTCCACTGGGAAGTCTTACTGACTTTATGCGTGTATTATTAGCTGAGCTGATTGTAGAAGATATATAGTTCAGATATTAATGTGCTAGTGCTAGATAGCTAGACAGGACAAGGGGATTGCTGTGCTAATTAAAGTAAATGTGTCATAGGTTAAACCTTACAGTTCTTAAATTCTTAATTACTCATTCTTTCAACGTTTTACACATGAAACAATAAGAAATACAGATTGAATGTAATAAATGTTTGGCTTAAGTATAATTTATATATATATAATTTATAATAATAATTTTCAAGAAGAAGAAGAAAGTATTTTTTGATTTTGATCCAAACCTCTGCCGTTGCTCAACAAAAATACAAATTTAGATCAAATTTTTTTACACACAAACATTTGAAGTGTTATTCTTTGTTGTATGGGGGGCCAGTGGAGGATTGAAGGACAGGGGTGATGTGATCTCTCTATGTGATGTCTTGTAGTTTGTAGAGGATTTTGGTGTTTTTAACATGCTGATGTAGTTTGTTAATGGAGTTGCTCTGCTGTGGTGTTACAGGGTGTGACGGTGGAGCAGGTTTGCCATGAGCTCAGGAGCCTCTACGTCGTCAAGAATCTGTCCTCCGACTCCTCCGTCTCCATGACCTGTGAGCTGTCGCTCGGCGCCAACAATGAGATCAACGTAGCCATCGTGAGTCACATCTGAAAATCAATCATTTTAAGTTTGTGAAAAGTTTCAGAGTTGACGGTGTAATGTGATAATTATGGAGCTTTGGTCAGCAGCTGATATAATCCGATTGTGACTTCCAGTACAACACATTAACATTTACCAAAAGTCTGGAATTATAAAATGGAAAAGGAGGGAGAACTGAGATAAGAGCAACAACAGGGTATAAACGCTGTCGCTGCCACAACTAGAACGCTTAAAGTTTGAAAGATTAAACAATTTCAAACCACAGAAAAATGAAGTGCATCCAGATGAGTTTTCTTAGGAATGGAAAAGCTTTCACGACCTATTGTGCATCGATCGGTAATTAGAGGGCACCAAAATGAGCATTCATTTAGACTGAAATACCAAAGACAGACCATAATGGAGTTTTTCTGTTGAATGTCTCAGTTGACAGACGACCAGAGGAGAGGCATTACCTTCGTCAAGGAAATCACGGATAAGATCATGGATCTGGTGAGCAAGAGGAGCACCAACAGCAGCATCATCAGCGCCATCGCCGAGGTTCGCGTCCAGAAACGACAGAGCCACAACTCCAATGGTGAGTCAGCACTTTTTAAATCTCTCGTGTTTGAGCGTGAAACTTCCTTCTGGACTTTGGGAATTATAGTTTGACTAAATAATCCAAATGTGGTGCTGACTGATATGTCTCTGTGAAAACGGAGCGAGCTGTTGATCCATGAGATGTGGTTTGAAATTGATCTCAAGGTCCAGATTTTACAGAGTTAAGACCTATAGCAGATAAACTGACAAATTTGCCACCATGAACTTTTTATATTTAAGCAAGGAACTCGGGGTCGACCTATCTCTAATAATTTGTACCGTAGATACATATTGTGTAAAAAGCTTTGTGGCCTAAACTGATTTCACGGCAGCTCTTTCAATGCATGTTACAATGTTTTTAAGCCAAGTCAAAATTATAAAACATTTTTGTATAATTTAAGGCAACTTGTTTCCAACATTCAAGCAACTACTTTGCATTTGGAAATCCTCAGATGATCGGTAGGCGCTCAGATCTTTGATCGTCTTGTATCATGAGACTATAAAGCAGCAAACAAATTCCCAAAATTTCAAAGTGTTTCTTTACGTTTATTCATTTGACGTTTCTAGAAAGCTTATCGGTCTTAGTTCACTTTCTCTCTGTCCAGCAGACCATCTCGTGCCCCTTCTGGTGTCCGTGGTGATTGTCGTCTGGGCGTTGGCGATCACCTCCATGTTGCTGTGGTGTGTGAGGAGGCGGAGGAAGCAGAGCGCCCACACGGGGGTCAGCACGCAACCGCCACCGCCGTCGTCTATGGTACCTGCAGCCGAGGACAACAACGCCCTCCACAACAGCATCAGTGCCGCCCGCGAGCAGCTCAACCACATCAAGAACCCCATCGAGAAAAACCCGCCGAACCATCATCAACACCACCTCCTCCTCCACCACCACCACCTCCGCGAGGACAAGAACTCCGTCAATGCCAAGATTAGGAAGTCAGACACCGGGAGCCAATCGGACGAGGAAGAAATGGACAAGAGGCTGCAGAAGGCGAGGTTCCCCCGGGCACCGCCAGCGTACTCGCTGGTGGACTGGGAGGAACGACCCCCACACTGGACTAGCAAACAGGACAACAGGCAACTGCAGACCCAAAGTGTAAACAGGATGGAGTATATTGTATAACCAACCGGGATCAAAATGACTGACCTCGAGGGGGCGTTTTGTTTACTTTTACAGTCTTTTTTGTGTTCAGAGTTTAATTCAAGATGGATTTTTGTTGTTTTTAATTTATGTTTTGACTGACACTGGTCTGAACGGTCCACTGCGGTTGGCTGGATCGCCGATTTTGTGGACTCTTTCGTAAACACCAGAATTCAGACGTGCAGGAGTATTCCTAAAAGCCTCATGTGCACGATCATCTTTCGATGCATCTTTCATACGCGAATAAGTTCCGTATTTGAATGCGCTGCTGCCTCGTTGCACCGCAGCAACTGATGAATTTGGAAAAAAACATATTTATTTTGGTTTTTATTTTGAGTCAATATGAAGAATCGTCCATGTAGAATGTTTCTGTATAGATGTGTAAATATTTTTTTTATTAATCATTGTGTATATTTGATTTATTAACTTAATCGTCAAGAGCCTTAAGATATTGCTTTTTTTTAATTTATGAGTATTGTTTGGAGTCGAAGGTTTGACAGCTTTGTTAGCCGTTGACTTCGTGATGGAAATATTTTTATATATTTTTCGCCAAAAGTGTTTCTTGAAAGAATAGTTTATTTTTCGCCTTTTGGATTTGGGCATTTTTGTGCCTCAACTAAATGTTTTGTACTTTGTCTGTTTGATACCATTGTGTTGGTATGTTTGCCAGGATGTTCTGTTGTAAGTACTTTTTCCTACATGTCCGTGGAAAGGGAGGGGTCTTTATACACAAACCAACATGGTGGCAGACATAATGCTTTTGCTACTGAAGAAATCAAGGGACGCAACATTTTTTGTAGTAATTTGTATATTTTGTACAGTGTAAAAATAAGAGTTGAGAACAGGCTTTGGTTCCTGTTTCCATGTATTTGTAACAATCGAATTGAAACCTGCATAATGAATTCTTCCTAAGCTCCGCCCCTTTTTGGACCTTTGGTCAACTTCCTCCTTTCCTGTACTTATATATGCTATGCTAGGTTAATATATGTTGAAAAGACAACCACATTTTTAAGATGGTTAAAAGATAAAAAAAAACATGTAGTCATATCTTTCGTTAGCTAATGTTTGCAAACTGCTAGCAAACTATCCAGCTAACTAGCTAGCTAGCTATCTAATGTAACTAGCTAGCTAACGATTAATGTAGATTAGCTAAAAAAACTTTGGCTAACTAGCTAGATAATCTGGTTTGTAGAGTAACAGATTAAGGTGACCAAAAACAGGTAACTGTAATCCATTATGCAATTACATTACAGTTGTGTACATTTAAAAAAAAAAGATTTCAATTTTAAAATGCATAACCCATAAGTCACTGACTAAATGTTTGAACAGGTAATTAGTTATTGTATCGGACTACATTTTTAAAGTAACCCTCCCAACCCTGGTTGTTAACTAGCTAGTTACCTAGATAGTTAGCTAACTAGCTAGTTAACCACTGATGTAGATATAGCTAGTTAGCTAACGTTTTGCTTATATTAGCTAACTTAAGATGTGACTATTTATATATATATGTCACTTAATCTTTTAACCATCTTCAAAATATGGTTGTCTTTTCAATATAGATTAGCCTAGCATAGCATAACTAAGTACAGGAAAGGAGGAATCTAGCTCAACTTGTATTGGAGCACAGAGCAAAAAGGGGTGGGACTTAGGAAGCATCAATTTAAAGGGGCCCTGTGGAGTTTTCTTATTGTTTAGATTCAGTGTTCGAACCAAAACACTGTGTGTATTTTTCTAAAACAAAAGGTGTCATGTATTTTAAATCCTGTTTACATCAATGTTTACTAGATAGCGGTTTTCTTCTTCCCTGCCCTTGTGGGAGCATTACTGCTTTTCTTCGCGAGGTGCCGCCACCTGTTAATCAGTGGAGTAGTGTGACAACAAGGACATATTAACATATTAAAACATGGCGCTACTAGAGGTCTAAAACTCCACAGGTAACCTTTAAAGGAGGTATTGAAGAGAGACATCAACAAAACACTGTATAGAGGTCATGTGACATGTTTCCTGTTGTTGATTGGAGGATAAAAGTCGACAGCCTTTTCTTTAGTTTATGATGGAATTTTTTTTTTTTTAAATGATGTTTTTCTTGTACATTTCACTTTTTTTGGACCTTGAGAAATAAAAGTCTTGCCAGTAACAACAATGTTTTATTTTTATTTTTTTGAAGAAAGTTTACTAAATATGTGGTATTACCATGAACACCCTAAACAACCTTCTTCCTTTTGTATCATTGAGTAAACTGTATAAGGGACATCATTTATGGATATTTCATATTTAAATGCATAACAACAACAGTAGAGAACAACTGATGAACTGATATTTTTCAAGAACTTTTAATGCAATTCTCTGTATTATGTATTTTAAAAATATTTTCACTCTGCCCTTATACTTTTTTAAAAGTTTCATGTCTTCTACCTTATCTATATATCTTTTTTAAATAATAATCTAAACTTTAAGCTTTCACATAAATGCTGAGAAAAAGGCCCACTAACGTTTTCCTTGCCGCTGTCTCCAAGGTCTTGCTCATGGTTGGAACTGTTGGGTCTCTGTAAATAATGTTATAAGGAGTTTGGTCTAGACCTGCTCTATTTGAAAAGTGTCCTGAGATAACTTTTGTTATGAATTGACGCTATACAAATAAAACTGAATAGAATATTTGATACTGGATTAAGGCTTGATTAAAGGCTCTCTACGTTTAGGCTTATATAAGTTTAGATCGTAGCACAAATGTGGGTTGGGTGAATGGATGAATACAATGACAATAAAGCTATTCATTCATTCATTCATACATCGGCTATTGGCGGTTGTTTTTTTGGGGTAATTGTTTTGCTACTTTAATGGTCTTCGTGCAAAGAATGAGGGCCGCTCAGTGATAGACGTTCAGTATCTTCACATCTAACTGCGGGAATTCAGCGTTTATTTCCACTAGTTTGACGACAGGAAATATAGTAGCAAGGTAATTTGCAGAGGCTCCAACCAGGAGGAAGACGAGGGTACGGCAGGGGCAGGAGACGAGAGGCATGAAGCAGGTAGAGCAGCGAGGGAGGTTGGGGGCATCAGAGAGACAGCAACAGAGTAGAGCCAGAATATTTTCACATGTAACTCGTAAAATCGTTAGCAGAGTTGGTGATTGTTGGAACAGTGGACAGACTCATTTTCCAACTGGCCACCGTCAGGAAAATGTGAACATATTTCCCAACCCAAGTACAAATACTACAATACATGTAATACATGCTCATGTCTGGACACTGTCAGCCTGTGACAATACTGAGCTCATTCTGTGAAGGAGTCACTGATGTCCTTCCAGACATTTGGACAAAGAGTCTTAGTCTTATTAATTTGGTTCATGCATGTGTTTGGTTGATGTGGTCTGAAGGTTTCGGTTTGTTGCTCTTTTGACCCAGACATCTCGCCTAATGAGGGCATTTATCGGAGGCGGCGAACAGAGGAAGCTTTGTCTCCGTTTACCAGCCGTCCTCTGGTCTTAATCTCTATCGCACACTGTCCTCTGTAGACATGTGAGAGCGTTTATAAAGACCCGTACAAACCGACCGTCCCTAACAGATAAACAACGTGGGACATTTTGAATAAATGCTGTTCCTGCTGGAATCTCTGCCTCAAGCTTTCATCCTAACAGACGGAGAGTGGAGCCACAGCCCTGCTCCAGCGGTCGACTCAGAGGGGAAGGTGGTGTTTATGTGCATTTTTCTGAAGTTATGCAAAACTTTGTGATTTTCAATCAGAGGCTGATAAGCAAAGAGAGAAACTCTCAGCAGATAAGAGCAGGGTTTGATGGGACGGACGAAAGCGTTACAAAGCGATGCCAATCTCCCCCTTCACCCCCTTCCGCTCGCTCTGCCATTATGGTCTCGCCTCTGTCCAGACCACAACTTCCACTCTCAGACTCTCACTGTGTTTCTACGTTTCTCTGATGGAAAAAATATAATTCAGAAGAAATTTTTTGCGTGTTTTAATCAATTTAATTCAAATTATGTATTTTCTACACATTGACAGAATATATAATAAACAGAGTAAGTGTAAGTTCAACCTGTATTCTATGTAACGGCCAGCAGGGGGCAGCTCCATTGGCTGCAATAAAACACTGATACCATTCAGTCTTATGGAGAAATGAGCCGACTTCTCAGTTAGTTTATGAGCTCCCTGATGAGTTTGGTCTCAGTCTCTGGGTCTAGAGTTCAAGCTGCCAAGCAGAAGACATGCAAATGAATAAAGAAACAAAACAAAACCAAAATGGAACTGGCTGTCAGAATCCAACTTAGAGCCTTACCAGTGGTAGAGTAAAGGTCAGGGGTCACCAAAATTAGAACGGGGCTGACTTCCTAACTGTTTGTGATGTCACAAATCACGCTTGGAAACATTTATATTTGTGTAGGCGATCTAAGCAACTTAGAACTCCCTCAAGCAGGCGACCCAGTGGGTTTTACGAGGTTTTTATACATCCAAAGCATAAAATCCACACCCGGCCTCTAATTGAGACTGACTCACTGCTGGAGCCTCTAGTGGCCGTTAGAGGAACTGCAGGTTTCGATTCTTCAGTGTTGGCTTCATTTGCAGCCACAGAGGTTGCTGATTGGTCAAACTCTGCACAAACATCTCTCTGCACATTGAAGCTCCACCTGTCCAACTGTAGGAACAAGAAGAAAAACATATTTTTGAGTGGAGGATCTAGGTTTTTGTGGTGTTATAAAGTAAATGCAAATCAAAAAAATCTCGGAAGGCTGGAAAAACACATTTAAAATGGTCAGTAATGTAAAACACATGTTATTTGTAGTTAATGAGCCGAAACATTCAACAACACTGGTTTGATACTAAATCTGGCACAAAACAACCAGCCATCAGTAGCTCTTGGCACTCAGAAACCGTAATGGTTACTGTCTTTACTGTTACCACACACAGTCACCAAACACAATCCAGTGCCCATGCGTTTTTTTTTGTGGTGATTTTAATGGTCCAAGTCATGAAATCTGAACCTCTGCTCTCTCTCGCTGCTTCAAAGCGTTCGGCAGAGCAGCGCTAATGTGATCGTTGCCACAAAGCTGCCCGCTTCCACAGCGCTCCGCTAATCCATCTGAGAAACCTGAGTCGGCCTTCAAGTTGAACGCCGGCAGACGCTTTGTTTCAGCCTCGACGTGGAGAGCAGAGTGGATGCTAAAGGCCTCTGCGGAGCAAGGCACTAACACTGCCAAGGGGTTAGGGGTTCGATGCCCGCTGTGACCAACTGCGCTAATAATGTGTGCAGATGTAGAGCTGTAAGCATTTCCACCCCAAGAGAATCGATTCAACTCCAGCCTGGTTGTTATGGCTCTTGTAATTTAAGAACTCAGTGTTTTCACAAATTGCTCTGTAAGGGGGTGTGGTTGAAGTGTGTGTGTGTGTGTGTGTGTGGGGCAGTATGA
Source organism: Morone chrysops (assembly GCA_019097615.1). Taxonomy (NCBI): domain Eukaryota; kingdom Metazoa; phylum Chordata; class Actinopteri; family Moronidae; genus Morone; species Morone chrysops. The sequence continues at coordinate 29,890,431 of JAGRRF010007494.1, forward strand.
CTCAGCTGTGCAGAAACAGTTGTGGGAACTGCAGGAGTCTGGAGACAGCGAGGAGAAAGGGACTGACGTCAACTCCCTCAGGCTGAACACGGCGAAGTAAATGAAACAACAGTGATTCATCCCGACAGGATCCCATCACGATTCCTCACGTTTTATTGTCGCTCTCTTGTTCTCTCCGTTTCTGTCCGCTGTGTTTTCTGAAAAAAAAAAAAGAAAAAGGTTCCAACATCTTGACTCAATTTCTCACACAATCAAATCTGCAAACAGAGGAAAGTCTGCACAAAGAAGCTCCTTCTCTGAGAAAAACCTCCCACAGTTCAACTCATTAAAGGCAAAAACTCCCCCTGAACTCTTCTTTCTTCTACATGCAGCAGTTTGGTTGTTTCTGCTCGTTTCAGCGGAGACGTCACATCATCCCGGACTGAAATTGAAACCTTTTTTCATACAAACTGAGGGGGTTCCACGTTACTGAGAGCTGAAATGTAATTCTATTAAATTAACATTGAACCTTTTCTTTTGTTGTGTATGAGCATGAGAATATGAGTTCTTTATATTTTTATTTTTTAAAATTCAATGTTGCAAGCTAACAAATTAATCTTCCCTAAAAGTTGCAGATTGATTGACGGGTGAATGTCAGGATATTATTGGTTGAAATCAGTTCATGCTGACATAAGCACGTGTCACATTTAATTTTACAGGAAGACACAATTACTGGATTTTCATTTCAAATGTGATACATTTAGTAAATTCCTCGGCATACATGGGTTAAAAAGGCAGTTTTTTCATTTCATCAGGACTTTAAATGATCAGTAGGCTGTTGAATCTGTCAACACTTTTATTTTTTTCGCTGTAATGAACACTGCAGCCACTAGGGGACACTAGTGGAGTTTTTTAATCTTTATTGTTAGGCCCAGCCCTGATTCTATTTCTCCTGATATTTACAGTACAAACACAGAGATTTCTCTTTTGAAGGTTATTAAAATTCCTAACAATCTAAACTCGAGTGTCAGTTTTGTTCCAGCTGACCTGAAGCCAGATCATCGTCCAAACTCTAAATCTGAACCCAGAGCAGAGGCGGTCGCACATACCGCAGATTCCCGTCCCAGAGTGTGCGTGTTGTGATAGCGCGGGGACTGTAATGACTACCACATGCTGCTGTGTGTCGACCTGAGTGCTTGTTTCCAGTCTGACTCATGAGATAATGGCTGAATTTTGAAGCGTGTGCATCTCCAAAGCCACATGACGAAGAACAACAAAATTCAAACTTCAGCAGCTGAGATGAGTCATTGTTAAACCGTCTGCTGCCAGTGGAGTTGGTGGCCTTATTAAAACTACTAGGTCTTGCTCTTGTGACTTGAATGGCCGCGGGTTGGAATTGAACCCGGGGAACGCTGCGGCGAGGACTCAACCAGGTGAGGGACCAGGGCAGAGATGCAAACCCACCGCTCCGAGTTCAGCCTGGTTCACGGTTCCCAAACGGACCAGTGGGCAGCGCTGACAGGAAAAGTACAGCTTGGGATGCAGTGTCTCTGCTTTGGTTTTTGGGTAAACATCTGCGGTGTTGCTCGCCAGCCTCAGGGACCGTGAACCTGGAGGAAAGCCACATGGGAGAGCGGACTGCGGGGGCCGCCAAGCCACATCCTCCGAGCAGAAATGTGAGTGAGTTTGACACCGACTGCATTAGCGGCGTTTTGGTGGAACGAACTGTGGTTTTCTGAATGAGCTGCGGTTGAGAAAGGGAAGTGGAACGGTTACGGCGAAGTCGGGATCAAAGTCTGAAAATGGAAATTAGCATTACAAGCTCAACATGAGGGCAGGCAGTTAGCAGGGTGGTCTAGTGGTTAGAGAGACAACCATAAAGTCAGCGGGTCAGACTGTACAATCAGTCCATCACCTACAAGGCAGCGCATCAACAAAATGCTTCAGACGGGACTTCAGGAAAAACTAATGGCCAAAACCAACTCTTCTGCTCCGAACCAGTAACATACAGAGTCAGCAGAAGGTCGGACGGTCCCCCAACACGGTTACCAGACTTTCTTCTGCACACTTTGAAGGTTGAGCTGGATTCAGATGGTTGCAATCTGCAACTTCACCACTAGTTGACACTGCATCGTACACACTGGTCCTTTAAAAACCGTTTACCAACCATCATTAGTGAGTAAACTGACTATATTTTATGTATATTTCACATTATATTGATCAATAACAAGAACAGCAGAGAACAGCTGATGAACCCAAACAGATATACAAACATATATTAAAGGCTCATGTTGCCACAGCTACTGCTTTCACAGGGAAGGACCTGGAATGATTTAAAGCCTTTAATGGCACCACTATAACTGCCTCCCTCAGAGAGCAACCAGACTCCAGCTGATCGATATCAAATTAAACCGGTCTTTGGGACTAATTACTGCTGCTGGGTTTGAAGCAGACCAGGGAGGAACATTTGGTTAATAAACTCAGAGAGGAACAGACAGTTTGGTACATTTCTGCTGAGTCAGCCAACACATCATTTGTTCTCATCCTCTCCTCAGAACTTACCATGAATCTGCTCTCAGATATCTTAAAATGGTGCATTCAGGTGCACCTCGTAAACTCTGTACTCGAATGGCCACAAGGGTTGTTTAAAATGGGACACTTTCTATTTGTTCTTATTTTCTTTTGTTGAAATACATCTTTCATTACTTTCTTGTTCTTTCACTACAGGTTTTTTAATAGTTAGATCCTAAAATCATTACAGTACAATACAGTACAATACAATACCCCATTCAGTTCTACATAGGCAGATTTATCACAGGCATTTGTTAATAATTACTGTAAGAGCTAATACAATATCAGGTTTGTGAACATTTATATTTCTTGGTATTTGTTATTTTTGGTGTTTCTGATATATTTTCCAAAATAGAAAGTTTTTGTTGACCGCTGTTTTCAGTTTAATCACAGTGATTACTTTAATAATGAGTGTATGCACATTGAGTTTCTTCAATAAAAGTTATTAATTGCATTTTTTTGGATGTCTTTTTGTCACAATTCTCAGTTGCTACAATTATGCTGTAAAAATGTCTATGTACATTTTACAATGAAAAACTGTCAAACCATGAAAGTATAAAACGGCATAAACCCTAAACAGGTTAAATAAAGTTTCTGTATCGGTAAAACACTGCGATATCTCATGGGAAAACTTTAAGTTATACACTACTTTAAATTCACTTATATGGAATCAATTGGTATTTAATATTGCAGACTGTAAACTGCACAGAAAACCACAATCATGTAATATTTTCATGTGGCATAATTTCTGATGGCAAAAACTTGGTAAAAAATATGGATTAAAACAACTTTAACCATAAAATCAATAATCTAATAATCCTTACTGTAATAGTAGAAACATTCAACCGTTTATTACGGTAATGTTCTAATAGTTCTGCAACCGCAGCAGCCATTTATTTTACCATGAAAAAAAGTTTCCTTTTTTTTACAGTGTACATCAGGGATCCCCCCTTCCTCTAGCATGATGTCAAAAACATTATTAATATTATTTATTCTTTTCCTGGTTGCTTAAACTATTCTTTAGTATTTGTTTGCAAACAGATAAATCATATAAAACGATGATACATGTAAAAATGTTGATCCGACACTGAATACTGCGTGTAGACTGACAGATGCACTTTAACACTATTTGAACCTTTGTCCAACACATCATAGTTGTATTATTGTTAATATTTTGTGTGTGTGGATGAACAGTTGTTCTGTTTGCACTCGTTTGCCTCAAATTGTCCCTTGAGGGACGAATAAAGTATTTTACATTGAAAAACATATGTCTCAGGGCTCTTTGTGAACACACTGCATTCATACAGATAACAGCCAACATTATAGTGCACGTCTGCGATCAATGCCTCTCTGGACGCCTCTAAATGATAATGAGTCATTGATTTCTGCAGTGTGATTGGAACCTTGTTAATTTATTGATCAGGAGAATAAGTTGAGAAAAGTTTGAACAACTTCTAACTGCTCCATGTTGGTGCAGACTCTGATAGCAGCTACTGGATGTGACTCTTTCTACATAAACTCACGGCCCCAGAGGATGAATCCTGCTGATTGTGGTGATCCTCTGACTCGACCTCACGGAGGAGCATGAGGAATATAATCTAATGGATTATATTCACGTTCTTTAAGAAGATCTCTCACAATCATCAGGTCGAAAACAGGAACGCTGTCTCAAAGTCTGAGAGTGTAGGGCCCATGAGTGTGGCGGTCTACCAGGGGCCAAATCAGGGTTCCCACTCTTTCTAAAGAGGAACTGAACCCCTAAATTCTGCTAGCTACGTCCCTGCCAGCACATGGAACTCAGGGTGAATTAAGGTAGTCTCTGTGTCACACAAAGGCCTAACAGTGTAACTTTAGCATGGTAATCATTAACATCTGAAACCTTCCTGACACACACACGTTGGGCTACAGGAAAGATACAAAAACAGGCAATCTAGTCAAAGTCCTTGTTAGCTAGCTCAGGCTAACTACTGTACAATACAAACTACTAGCATATCTGCACTACAATCACTAGATTTATTATTATCATATAATGATTTTATACAGTATATATATATATAATTTCTATGGATTATACAGCTCTTATTATAACCAGGACAACATGATCCAAGTATCACAATATTAAAGTAGTTTGATTACTTTCCATTACCTTTGGATTACCTCAATACCAAATATGTAAATAAAGACAAGAGGAAAGAAATATCAATAAGAAGTATTGACGTGTGTTCACTGAACGGAACAATGTGACCGTAGAAAAGCAAATGGAAACAGAAACAAATGTAAAATGGAAGATTTTTAGCATCAACAATGTCTTGACATTTATGTATTTTATTATTATTATTTCCTTGTAATCCTGATAAACAATCCCCATTTTATCCAATATTCTGCTTAGATTAGGATTTACTCTTTTTCACTGTGCTATTAAATAAAGAATCGTGGACATTCACAGGTATCGGTATCGACTACGACATTTCTAACATCCTGACATCCTACTGCCTTTTTGTATTCAGTGTCCCGACGACCGTTTTCATTACTTGGTGACGCTTTCGATCATTTTATTGATTTATTGATTTATTTCCAGTAAATCTCAACTCAAACATCAAATCAAACTGTCCACCGGAGCCGGCTTTTTCACTGCAGTTTAATATCCTGTGACACGAACATGGATGGTTTGTCTGTGATTGTCAGTGCTGGTCACAGTCCTCCGCTGTTTTACACACCGCCGTCCGTCCGTCCGTCAGCACAGCGACACAATCAGTGAATGTCAGTCCAGTCTGTCCTCTGCAGTCTTCTGTTTGAGTGCAGCCTCAGAGCGTACGGAGCTCTTCATGGCTTTCTGCATCAGCCAGGTACCCAGGTGGATGCTGACGAACGCCCCGCCGGCCGCCCACAGCCAGTTCCTCCTGATCCAGCTCTGAGGCTTCATACCGACTCTGGAGGGGACATTAACGCAGATTTAATGGACGGAAAATACAAAAAAAGAATTAAAAACAAATACAAAATATGATTTATAATCATAAATAATATGTAGACAATCTAATTTCCTGTGCCCATCTTTCTCATTGCCTGCCAAGCAGCTGGCAGTCTGTGACCACGAAGCTGCTCTGCTCTTGAAATTTTGCTAACTAGCTTGCTAGTATCTAGTTACAAAAATGTTCATGTTTTTTAAAAAGGAAAAGAGCTGATGACACAAACACACACAACTTTTTCTATCTGTAGTCTTGAAGTCACCGTGGCTTTCACACTGTGATCAGCAACAGGAGCTCATTAAGAACAAACACATCATGTTTAATTAGGAAAGAACAATCAGCTGTTAATGATCCTGATCAGCCAGCGTCAGTAATCAATACACAGATTATTAATCAAACTAACACCGTCAGACAACCTGATCAGCCTTTATAAGTTAGCTCGTGTTTCGTTAACAATGATCCATATCAGCAGTTTGAATCCAACTAAAAGCTCCCTGCACCAAACTCCC
>JAGRRF010007494.1:29953774-29964867 GCA_019097615.1 Morone chrysops
CTGTACATCTGTTTGTGTCTCTCTCTCTCTCTCTCTCTCTCTCTCTCTCTCTCTCTCTCTGTTAAAAAGGCAGTTTTTCCTTGCCCCCGTTGCCAAGTGCTTGCTCATGGTGGTACTGTTGGGTCTTTTATAAGGAGTTCGGTCTAGACCTGCTCTATTTGAAAAGTGTCCTGAGATAACTTCTGTTATGAAATGGCGCTATACAAATAAAATTGAATTTAATTGAATAGAATTGTCACCTTGAAATATCAGAAAATAAGGTTGAGGTTGAAAAATACTTGTTATATGAATTGAGCCCTTCTCCTTTGTCCTACAGGTTCAGGTGTCCTGGTCCAGGTGTGTTCAAGTGTGCTTTGACAGAACTGGTGTTTGTTATGGCTCTGGAGGCGGAGCTGCTGTACAAGACTGTCCAATGGGATGAGAGCCTCCTCCAATCAGAAGGGAAGATGGCTGCAGGGCCGCTGTTCAAAATCCAGTGTTCTGAAAACGCTGTCTGTCAGCTCCACCTCCCACACTGTGAAACAACGGATGGTAAACAGTTATCTTCAATGATAACAATGAACAAGTATAATTGACAGGATTTATATGAGTGTGGAGCACTTTGTTAAAATTAGCTGCATCCTTGGGATGCTCCAGAGTTAATGATAATAGATTCATTTGAACTATCTGAACTTAATTAGGCAGAGAGGAACCTGTTTCAGCAGTAATACAAAAGGTTTACAGCTCTTTGCTTTCACAGTACTGCTTGTTGATGGCCTGTTGTCTGTCCTCCACATCACTGATGATGGAATGAGCGTATTAAAGCCACTGGAGATTACAGACACTCATGTGGTTGTGAAGGTCTCTCACCCCTCTGCCTTTGGCCTCATCTGGGATTACGTTAAAAGATTTCTGAACATCTCACTGCCAGTAATTGGCCAAGTTCTGCTGTCCATCCGACCTCTGGACATAGAACACCCAGTACTCGACGTATTCCTGCTGCAAGGCAACATCCCTCTGCATGAGGTAAAGCTATCTGTCATTGTTTAGCATCAGTCTAAAGTCACAAGATACTGCACTGGTTAAAGGTCCAGTGTGTAGGATTTAGTGGTATATAGCGGTGAGATTGTAGATTGCATACCCTTTGCATCACACTCCCCTACCAAGAATTTAGGAGAAACGTACACAGCTACATAACTCTTTAACAGTGTGAAAAGCCCTACAGCCAGAGTTTTGTTTGCTCCTTCTGTAGATAGAAATAATATTATTTTATATAATGTATATAATATTTATTAGCACCCAACTAAATTTTATAAATCCTTTGTGAAAGATATGACTGCCCACATACTGTTAAATTTATTCTAGGCTTTTTATTTTATTTAATTATATCCCCATAACTATGTCTGTGTCTTTATTTGGTCTTAACTATTTCTGTAAATCACATCTGTTGTTGTTCTATAAATAAAACTGCTAACTTTCTGAGCATGAAGTCCATAAGAAAAATGTCCTGTTACTGAAGGTTGCCGCCCAACAAGGAGATGCTGAGAACATCAGGATCTTCTCAACTTTCTGTCATCTCAACCTTGGTGAAAGTTACAGTGTCTGCTGTGAACCTGAGGGCACCACAATAAAGCCTGATGTGAGTCAAGTCACTTCTACATTACTAATGTTTTTAAACAGAATTATCATGAATACAATCTTGGCTGCATGTTGAAAACATTCACATTCAGTAAGGAAAGAAAAATTATGCGTTGCTTCTGGTTTTCAGCGTGCACCATTTCACACAGAGTATGGACCCACTTTCAGTCCAACGTTTGAAGTTTTCCTGTTGACAAACCCACACAAAGTCACTCTGATGGTCCAGGACCAAGAGAAGAAAGAAGTGCTGAAACATGTCATGTATCTGACAGGTAAATGCTTCACTCTCCTGCAGCAGCAAATGTAATAGACTCTGCACATTCAGAAACCTTCACATTTGCTCCATATAATTTCTTTCTTTATTTAAGTAGTTAACAACTGAATACAAATCCACCACTGGGAATGCTGAACTATTTTGAAGGTTTGAATTTAAGCAGGGAAATTTTATGAAATTACAAATAGTGACATTTATAAAACCCACCTGGGTTTTCCTGCCTTATGTCCTCGCTGTGAGTAACTCATTCAGCATGTCTTTATCTGTCCTGCTCGAAAAAATTAAGTTTACTTTCCATATCGTCAGAAAAAGTCAGCTGGACTACAGCAGCTGATAGATTAACTATTAGCTGATGATAAACTGAATTTAATTGAATAATAGAAAACGTTAAAAAAAAGAAAAATTGAAACAATTACTTTGTGAGCCCTGAAAAAAGCTGCAGATACAGACATTGTTAGTAAAGACAGTGAACTAACACAGACACTTGATTGTCCCACATTTGCTGTATTTTTTCATTAAAAAACATTGTCAACTACTTTTTAAATGTATTTTTAAATAGTTTATTATTAATGTATTGTTGAAAGAAAGAAAAAATATCTTTTTTTCATCCCTGCTGGCTAGAGGGGCGTGTCAGTGTAAGAGCATGCTAAGAGTGCTAATTAGCTATATAACCTGCAAACTGACGTCAGTAGGTAACTTCTCCCCAGTTCGTGTTTGTTTGGGGGCTCGTTCAACAAGACGTCCAGGTTCGATAAGAAACCAGAAAGAAAACACAAAAAGTGATTGTTAGTAAGCAAATGTCTTCTCCCTGGTTGTCTTCCAGGTCTAAGGAGTGAAAATCAACAGAGGAAGGTCTCAGTAGAGGACAGGGTCCCAGTAGAGGACAGGGTCCCAGTAGAGGAAGGGGTCCCAGTAGAGGACAGGGTCCCAGCGGAGGAGAGGGTGCGTTCCATTCGGCCACAGTTTGTAGTAAGAGTGTCTGAACCTGTTCTGAACCTGCTCCTGGATAAACTCTTCCACCATCGCATTATAAATGATGATGAAATGGAGTCAGCCAAATCAAAAGTCAGAGCAGAGAGAGCGCGAGATGTCAATGATATTGCGCGAAAAAAGGGAGCTGAAGCCAGCTCGGTCCTGATCGCGGCTCTCTGTGAGGTGGATCCATGCCTCTCCAAAGAACTGAAATTAATGTGAAGCCAAAGCAAGAAACTGTATGAAACCTTCAGTATTTAACGTCTGTGAATAAAAGATTGACATAATAGTTTGTGCCTTATATTTAATGACATTTCTGAAACTGGTTAAAGATAACATTAACATGATGATATATTTTCCACGTACACATTTTATACTCATTAGAGTTGTTTGATGTAAATGTGACCCCAGGCTGTTTTAGCTTTATAAAACCTATATACAAACATGTTACGGCCCTGGCCGTATTGTTATTTGGTTTTCGTCTGTTGTGTGCTTTGTATTTTGTCCCTGTTTTTCTAGTGTGCCGCCTGTCTTGCGGGAGATCTCTGTTTTGTAATAGCGTTGTGGTTGGCGAGTTGTGGAGTTAGTATTATATTGTTTTTTTGTATAGTTGTATATAGTGGGTGTTGTAGGAGTGAACTGCCATTTTCTTTTGTGCTGTCTTTCTCCTGTTTTTCAGTAGGTTAGTGAATGTGTTTTGTTTTACTTGTATGTTAAATAGGGATTACCGGTAGTCAGCATTTTGTTTGAGAGAGTTAGATCTGTTTTGTTTGTTGTTTTGGCCTCGGTTCACCCTGAAGTTTGTTCCTGGTTTTTGTTGCACTTTTTCCCCATTTGTAAGTAAATCACTTCACTTGTTGTTAAACCTGTGTCCATTGTTGGTTTGGGGATCGGGGAAGTATTATTGGTTATTATTTTCTTCTTACATTTATGTTTCGCTCCTTCCCCCTAGACGGGGGGGGTAACAAACATTTTACAAACTTGTCCTAGTGGTTTTGTCTGATATTGAGGTCACTATTTTACAATCCCTAGGCTTTAGGACCCAAATATTGTATATATAATTCTGTACACAACATAAGGGAGCAAACATAATAAAAGCTTTCTCAACAACCTTCTCAACCATTTCTCTTGGTCCTCCGTGTGCTCACTCAATTGATGTCTGCTAAACAAATCCACCAGATGTCACTGTGTTGGAAAGGGGGCTAAATACTGGCATGGTCATTTTCAAAGAGATGAACTCTGAACTTAAGATACCTGAATGAAAATGGGTTCTATGTAAACCCACAACCCCCTCCTGCAGAAACTTTATGCTAATCCCATGCAGGTCTTTGGATGTGGTATAAACTTTTTTTTATATATATATTTCTGCATACTGGGCTCCATAAACAGGGTTAAAATTGCCTAAATTGGGAATGGAAGGCTGAGACACTGCTGCATTAGTCAGTGCCCCACTGGTGCCTTTGAGTCAAAGAAGTCTGGAAACGCCCCTGCGTACAACCATTTCATAATGTAATGTCCATCATTCATTATGTGTTAGGAAGGATTCACAGGAGCAGTTACAGACTGCCAGAAATGTCTTTGCAGTGACACGTTGTGTTTTTGTCGGTGCATGGGAATGCGTCAGGTGCTGCAACCGAAGAAAACAAAGCAGGCCGACGGCTGCCTGATAAGAAAAACACACTGACATCAAGGCTGTGCTGACATGTAGCAGCAAGAAAGTGGTTAATGAATGACTAACGGCACTCAGTCCTCCACATGCAGACGTGAAGCTCTGCTGGCTGTGTTTGTGGTGAATGGACATTAGTTTAATGAAGGGATAGCCCCTTGAGATGTAGCATTTTATTTTCAACAAACATGATGGTCTCATTCTAACAAAAACACAACGATTCTTATATTCAGGTAATTATTACAGAGTATTTTATTACATTTCTGACAATAGATCCTCCTCAGTGCTTCACACTGGAGCTTTAATGGCTGCAAATACAAGACACGTCATCAGTTACAACTCAATATGCTGTCTTTTGACTACGTTTACTAAGTAAGGTGATTTGTGTCTGAACAATGAAAAATGCTCCTGTTCCTCAAATCAACTCAAAGAAACACACTGAACGAGCTGCATGCAGTTCATATCCCGTCCCAGCCTCCAAGCTCACGTCCATGATGGTGGTAAGACTCTTCAAGAGGGACTAAACCTGAGACACAGGTTCAAATGCTTCACAGATGAAACAAATATTGATCCCACACTGTTACAGCAGCTCATCATTCAGCACAAAATATAAGAAAACAAGCATTAAATAAAAAAGAAAATAGAAAAATAAGCATAAACACACATTTTTAAGTTGATTAGACTACTCATAAAGATTAACTTGTTCCAACTAGTTTTTCCACGTTATTTATGTCGACACAACACATAATAAAGCAGCTTAAAAGGTTTATCAAAATCATTAGAAGTTTTATCTTGCAACCATGCATTTATTTAAGTGGCGACACTTTGAGCAGGTCCACTGAGTGTAGCATATATACATATATATAATTTCACAGTAAAGGTATCATACAGTCTTAACATTGTGTATTATAAGACATTATATATATATATATATAATTGCACAGTACAGGTATAGTATAATAATCAGTGTGTATTATAAGATAAGAGTATGTATATGGAAAGTCTATAAAATAAAATGTGAATATATAGTAGGTATTACCACATAAATAAATAAAGTAATAATAATTAATTATATACATTATAAAGTTAGAATAATTATTTGCAGTTCTGAGTTTAAGATAAAAAAAAACTCAACTCTGATCCTCAGTGAGACTGTCGGGGGAGGGGGGCAGCAGTGAGGGGTGTGTGTGTGTGTGTGTGTGTGTGTGTGTGTGTGCTGGGGTCAGTGTGGTGCTACCGTACTGACTCTCACATCTCTCCTCAGCCTGGCTGCCTGCACGCGGGTGTTTATCTCTGAGGTAAGAAGAACTTTTATTTTGAAATACCACGTTACCGTCATATATCTGTCGGATTTGGACCGTCCTGGCGACAGTGGGTGAGTGTGTGTTATGTTTCTGAGCTGAACTGCAGCTCAGTTCACTGAGGGTGGAAGCACGTGCTTCGAGAGTCTGTTTCTGGATTTACTTTGAAATGTTTTCACCTGTTAAACTCATATGTTTTTAACTAGAATAAACATTTCACTGACGTTTTTTTAAGCTTGAAATTCATAACGGAGGAACAAATTTTCATTCTCATGTCCTGCTATCAGAGGTCCTAGTTTGGGTAGATTTTAAAGGGCAGAAATTACTACTTTGGGTTCTTAAATCTGGTTGACACATGGAGACACCGGGCAGAAACGATATATTCTCTTTGTTCTCTCGTTCGTGGTAGTTACAACAGAATTAATTCTTCTGTAATAGACTAGAATATCACAGCTCAGTGATTAAATTTGGGTTTTTACTTTATGATGCTTCACTAAAACATGTGATGTATACTGTATGCATCCAATAACTGTCTGGTCATTAAACAGTGTATAAATTCTGGCTCTATGTTCTATATATAGTTGAGTTCTTACATTATCCGAAATGTTTCCAACAATGTTCAAACTCAGAGAAATGTGTCATTTTATTCAGGTAACGCTGTGTTTCACCGGTCGCCTGTCAATCATATCCCCTTTGTGCCTGCGTCAGCGTTGTGGTTGTCTGCCAGAAGCTGTCATACATTGACTGTTGATCCAGTTTGAAGCCACATTTTTACCATCCACTGTTTAGATCTTGGTGCTTCTTAACTCTAGATTTGAACCGGATGAAGGATTTTAGTCATCGGACGTCTGGATCTTAAGTTATCAGAGAAACAAGCTGAGCTAACGTTAGGAGCAGCTCAACTGGGAGAAGCTGACTGCAGTAACGCGTTTAACGCCGTTACTGCATTATATCAGTTTTGGACATGGAGGAAAGCACAATGTCAGGTGACCTTGTTGTCATGATAACATTAATAAACGTGTGGTTAACATTGTGAAACAGTCAGTTTCTTTAGGTTAAGCAAATAAATACAATGCCTAGGTAAGTTTAAGTTACAGAAGTGAAATATGTTATGTAGCTAAGTTAAAGGACCAGTGTGTACAATTTAGTAGCTAGTATCTAGTGGTGAACTGAACTCCGCTGACGTCTGTATCTGGCGACCTGTGAATGAGGCTGTGAAGTGTGCAGGAGACGCTGGTGGTGATTGAACACTAATGAAAACATACCTGTGAATATTATATTCCAGATCCTCCTCAGTGTTACACACTGGACCTTTAAGCGGCAACCACAATCCAACAGTGAAGTAATAAGACCTGCAGCTCCTCTCATGGCCACTAGAGGCTGGTTCCAGCAGTGAGTCAGTCTCCATAAGGCCCCATATTATGTGTCATATTTCCAACTTTACAGCAGAAATAAACATGTTTACAGCCTGGTGACAAAAACTCTCTTGGTCTTTTAACATAGCTTATTTTCCCGTTCATGGCAACTGGCTTTAAGTTAAGCATAACTGAGGGCATGGCTGCTTTGAGCGACAGGTGGTTTCATCACATGTGGTGGTTTTCAGTAACCAGGCTTTTGGATTAGCTGGGTGCCGGCTTCACTGCTAGGTCCCGTTCACTCCTACACATCAGTCCTTTAAGACATCGTTATTCAAACACTATACAATAATACCAGGCTGACATTCGTTACATTATCATCCGTCACAGAGTTTCTATCTTTTACAGGCTTCCTGTTTTTGCTTCTATGACATTATACGGGCTGAAGGTTCTCGCTCTAACAGTTAACGTTTTTACACTTTTACATGTATATTTATTGACAGGAAACTTCTGTCACAGTGTTTATACTGTTTGACCAGCAACAGTCTGTGTTTGGAGCACAGCGAGGGGTCCACACGCAGACACACATCTGCCGGCCGCAGACGTTGAGGTCGTCTCCGCTTTGAAGACGACAGCGAGCACTTTTTAACTCTTTTGGAGTGCACTTCAGCAGAACCAAATCACATTGTCTTTATTTTTCTGTTTTCCATGGCGGGACAATGGAGAGGCCGAGGGGGTCCACAGCTCCGACACCCCTCGGCTCTAATTGATGCTTTGTCCGACCACGTCTCGCCTCGTTAGAGCCCGCAGAGCCTGCAGGCCGGAACAAATCCAACGTGTCATCTGCGCTCAGGTCTGACATTGAACATGATGAAGTCTTTGCTGTTCCCACAGGAAGAAAAACTTGTGCACGCAATCTTCTAAATGAGATTTAATTTACTTGCAGGGAGAACATAATAAACAATGTAGAGTATATGTACAGCAGGGTCATAGTTTCAGTCGGAGCGCTGATGGCGGCAGGATTTGACGATTTGTTTGTATTGAGGACTGAAGTCTACAGGATGTGTAGCAGTGTGATGACATGCAGATCATCTCTCTCCCCCAGACAGCAGGAAGGGAGCACAGCGCCCTCTGCAGGCAGAGAGAAACCAGACACCTCCCAGACAACAAGACCGAGGAGGGGATCCCTCCCTGTCTCCGTGGTAACATCTGTGTGTGTGTGTGTGTGTTTCCAGCTCCTCAGGGCGACTCGTTAATCTCTGCAGGCAACTGTGATGTGACACGTTTCCTCACAACCACCTGCAGAGATGATCCAGTCGCTCTGCTGATCGATCAATAACAGACTCACTGCTGGATCAGGAAGCTGTAACAATGGTGGGAAGTAGTGAAGGACATTTACTTAAGCACTGGGCTTAAAGTTTGTTGTTGTTGTTGTGTAGCTTGTGTTTTTGCACAGTAACCAGGAAGGTCCGGCCCTCCAGAAACACATTGATTGACAGGTGAATCTCATGATATTATTGGTGGAAATTGGTTAGTTCATGCTGACTTAAGCACTCATTACGTTTTGTATTCCAGGAAGAAAACATATTGGATTTATAAATGAATTACAAAGAAACAGATTTTTTATACATTTCTAATTTCATCTGTTGAACTTTAATTGTCTTTACTTCTCCTTCACTACATGTATCTGATAACTGTACTCACTTTACAGATTCAGATTATTAATAATTAATAACATATTTAAAGTAAATACTACCTTTGTCAGATTAAACTATAATTAGAAATAGACCATTTTACATAATGAGTCCTTTTACGTTTTATACTTTAAGTACATTTTGATGCTCATATGCTACTACTTGTACTTTTACTTTTGTTTTTGTGTTTCTACACATAAAGTACACAGAGTATTTCTTCAACCACTGGGTAACAGTGGCTGTTGGCACCTCCTGGTGGCCGACATCCTGCCGTCAGTGAATTCAATCTTTTACTAGACAGAAAAGACTGAAAAGACTTGATTTTCGTGTCTTGTCCTGATGAGCTCGATATACTTGATATAAAAAGGTATAACAGCCTGTGTCAGAGGAAATCCAGAGGTTGGTGTGTGTACAGGAAACAGCTGGGATCCAGTTTAATCTCAGCTGGCAACTGTGAGCTTTGAGTATCTCACAGACCCGGCTGAGGTTCACCTGAATGCAGCACCATCACTTCCTACCAGAGGGCCAGGACAGCCTCAAGGGGGCACTGTGGGAACAAAAAGAAAAGTATAAAACAGAAGGAGTAGCGCAGTAGTTTCTATTCAAATATCATATATATCTATATATATATTTGTCAGTTTAAAAATAAGGCAAGCTGCTGGGGACATGGGTAAACATTTGAGTGAACTTTTGTTTTTGTTTACAACTTTTCAGATGTATTTTGTCTTTCACAGTTTTGAGGTTAGTGACTAAAATCTTTTATTCAAGGAAACGTTCATTTAAGACATTAAGTACATTTTATTTTTATACATGAAGAAAACATTTTGATTTCTTTCTGGGCTGCAAATAACAGTCATCATTTTCACTGTTGATTAATCTGTGGATTATCAACAGACTTCAGGTCACTACGCTGCTAGATAAAGGCAGTAAATCCAACACACTGGACCTTTAAGTAACTCTTTTATGTTTGGCAGGTGTAATATTGTGTGTCTCTGTGTGTTCATGTACAGGTAGAACTGCATATGCAGCTGTGCAGCGACGGACAGGTTTCCTGATGTTGATGATACTGCATCAGGAACTGATTGGAGAGCGATGAGAGGCCATCAGTTCCTGATGCACTGCCTTCAGCATTGAAAGGCGCTCCACACGATAGTACGATTATAAAGTTATGAATGCTAATGATGCTACTACAGCTAGCACAATAACAGTAACACACAAGATATTTAACACTTTCCAGCCACAATGGAGCTTCAACTGGGTGAGGTCTAAAGTCATCACTGCAGAAAGTCTTTGTTGTTTGTGGAAGCAGGAAACAATCACCCCGCCCTAAAGCATACCCTGCTTTATGGTCTGTTTGACTCTAAATGGGACCATCAGTCACTAAATGAACATCATGCTGTATGGAAGAAAACTGAAACTAGAGACTGAGACTGAGATAATAAATCAAGTCCTACATAGAGAAAGTAGTTTCTACGCAACTTTTAGCTTTTATGTCTCACAACAACTGTAGTAGGGGAGAGAGCGCAGTTTTAATCCTCTTAGATTTAAGTGCAGAACCTTCTCGGTCACCACAGGTTATTATTCCTCAACTACAACTCCAATTACCTGTGGTGTACTGCAAGGTTCTATTTTAGGTCCAATTTTATTTTCTATTTATATGCTCCCACTTGGCCAGATTATTAAACACCATAATGTATCGTTCCACTGCTATGCAGACGACACACAAATATACCTTCCGCTGAGGCCCGGTGACCCTGGAAGCCTAGCTGCTATTTTAGACTGTCTTAAAGATATTAACAGTTGGATGGCCCAACATTTCTTACAGCTTAACAACACCAAAACAGAAATTATATTGTTCACCCCCAAAACAATATTAGTTATTATGAGCAAGCCCTTGGTCCCCTCTCCGTCAACATAAAACCCACTGCAAGAAACCTAGGTGTACATTTTGACTCCGAGCTGACATTCATCCCTCATGTCAATAAACTGGTCCAGTTTCTAGAATACAACACATGCTCACACCCACCGATCTGGAAAAAGTCATTCACACATTCATCTTTTCCATACTAGATTACTGCAACTCCCTTCTCTTCAGGACTAAAAACTAAAGGTGATCGTGCCTTCGCCATAAGGGCCCCTCGACTTTGGAATACCCTGCCTGAGGAGATAAGGCTTGCAGGATCGGTAAATTCTTTTAAATCACTTCTTAAAACC
>JAGRRF010007494.1:30039144-30054144 GCA_019097615.1 Morone chrysops
TGACTGCCATTGCTAGTATCACTGACATTACTGTTTATGTTTATTATTATTAGTTATTATTAAGTATTATTATTGCTACAGTTACTGTTGTTACTGTTGTCGCTGCTCGCTGTCCCCTATTGCTGCTGCTGTCGTCGTCGTCATCATCTTCTTCATGTTCATTAGTGTATTGGTGTAGTTGTTGTGTCTGTCTGTCTGTCTGTCTCTCTCTCTCTCTCTCTCTCTCTCTCTCTCTCTCTCTCCAACTGGTCAAGGCAGATGACCACCTAACTAGAGCCGAAGGATCTGTCTGAGGTTTCTGCCTGTTAAAAGGCAGTTTTTCCTTGCCCCCGTTGCCAAGTGCTTGGCCTGTCCGAGGTTTCTGCCTGTTAAAAGGCAGTTTTTCCTTGCCCCCGTTGCCAAGTGCTTGCGGTTTGTCCGAGGTTTCTGCCTGTTAAAAGGCAGTTTTTCCTTGCCCCCGTTGCCAAGTGCTTGCTGTGGTGGTACTGTTGGGTCTCTGTAAATAATGTTATAAGGAGTTTGGCCTAGACCTGCTCTATTAGGTTTCTGCCTGTTAAAAGGCAGTTTTTCCTTGCCCCCGTTGCCAAGTGCTTGCTCATGGACGTTTCTGCCTGTTAAAAGGCAGTTTTTCCTTGCCCCCGTTGCCAAGTGCTTGCTCATGGTGGACTGCCTGTTAAAAGGCAGTTTTTCCTTGCCCCCGTTGCCAAGTGCTTGCTCATGGTGGTACTCTTAGGTCTCTGTAATTGTTATAAGGAGTTCGGTCTAGACCTGCTCTATTTGAAAAGTGCCCTTTTATAAGGAGTTCGGTCTAGACCTGCTCTATTTGAAAAGTGTCCTGAGATAACTTCTGTTATGAAATGGCGCTATACAAATAAAATTGAATTCAATTGAATTGATTGGATGAACCATCTTTCCATCACTCTTATTGAAGTCAGTCGGGAAACAGAGAAAACCATCACAAAAAGCATTTGGTGCCGTTTGCTCTCATTTCAAAGAACAAGCAGTTGCCATTGTTGTTTTTGAACAGTCACTTTATACACACCTAGCGTTAAGCCAGTCTTGTAGCTCATGTTGTAGCTGCCAGGAGTTCCACGTAGGACACTGGTTCGGTACCACAAACGCACAGAGTGAAGTTCAGCAAGATGGGTTCTCGCATGATGCTAAATGTTAAATGGACTGTGCTTATATATCACCTTTCCACCACTTAATGCATTTATACACTACATGCCACACTCACCCCATTTGCGCACATTCATACAATGATGGCATGCAAGGTGCCAACTGCTCACCAGAATGGAAATTAAGCATTTACACACAGTCATACACTGATTAGTGGACGACCCCGCCCTACCTCTGAGCCATAGCCACTGCATGATCTCACAAGTCCGACTGCCTGTTTTGTTCACATTGTTCCTCATTCTGATTGAAGACCGCAGTTTTACAGGACTAATCTTCTTTGCACGTTAAGACCTGAAAACCTAAAGTTTTAATTTATTTCACAAGGAAGTTTATAGAAACAAATGTGAGAGCTTACAGAGCAGTAAATGCTGCTTGTTTGTGTGTGTGTATGTGTGTGTGTGTGTGTGTGTGTGTGAAGGGGGGTGATGACTTGGACAGGTCATACGCTGTACGTTGTGAGGTGAGTGCTGTTCGAGGTGTTGAAGACTTCTGCTTCCCGACACACTGCAGCCGGGGAGAGCGCAGACAGCTCCTCACACTTGCAAGGAGAGGTAGCGTACTGTCTGTTTTTCAGAACCCGTGTGATTATGGAACCCAATACTTTTGTAACCCAGGTAAATTTTTTAAATAAACTATGAATAATGTAGTAATATAAAAAAATATAGTTAATCCAACCATGCAACACATAAATATCCAGGTCAAACAAGGTCACTTCCTCAACTCACCTAGACAGCAGGCATGCTAAGACAACTCCAAACAAATTCAACTTATTCTTGCTAAAATAGATCGTCCAGTCAGCAGTTGGGTTTTTACGATCCATAAAATGAGCTTAACTACTGATTTTCTTTTCCTTTTTTCAAAAAGAAAAAGCCTATTTTTGTATTTATATTTGTTTATTTTAAAACAATACAAATCCCATTTAAAACTGAACTGTTTGTCTTTGTGTACACTTTCCTTGCCAAAACACGCCCTATATGCATTAAGCAATAGGATTAGCCAAGAGCCTATCAGGGGCAGTGTGCAGACATTTTTGACTGGAGTGGCACGAGTGGGGCACATTTTCCCATTTCTCATATCTACTTTAATTAATAACATTAGAGTATTACAACATACCAGAGTAGCTTCTATACTTAGGTTCCTCATTGAGTCAATTTAAGTGTATTTCTTATCCCTCTATGCAGACGATACACAACTGTACTTTTCCTTCAATTCAAACAACCTCTTTAAACTCTCTACCCTGCAAGATATAAGCCATTAAGGATGTCAGACAACTTCCTCCAACAAACAGTTGTCCTTGTCACTGGCCCTGAAAGAATTTTAGCTTTAGCAGCAAATGTTAAGCAAGCCTCTTTCTTCCACATAAGAAACATTGCCAGAATCAAAGGTGTGTTATCCTTTTAAGATCACATTTTTGTTTCCTCCTGTCTTGATAATTCCAATTCACGTTTTACCACCCACTCTTCAGTGTCTCAGCTGCTTTCAGAAGTATCACAATGCTGTTGTGTATTTTGTCTGTAAAATTGAAACATAATGGTGTGTTTCTCCACTGTCAAACCTGGTGCTGCAGTGTGAAATTTGATCCAGAGTCTGTACGGGGTATTTTCTTTTAATAATTGACTGCATTCTCTATGCCGTTTCTGTGAATCTGGGAGCAGTTCTTCTTAAAATGTGATTACTTTGGTCCAGCTGTTGGTCCGAAGCTCTTGTGCAGTAGTAATAATAACCAGCAGGGGCAGTGTTATAATGGCGTGAGTGTGACCAGTTGTTGTAAACCAGCGCCTCCTCCTTTCTCTCAGCTCTGCAGCGTCTGGACGAAGACGAGCTGCCAGGTCGACTCCTCTTGCTGGAGGAGCTGAACCAGGAGCAGCAGAGGGAGCTGAACCTGAACCTGAACCTTCCCTCTTCCTCCCAGCTCCGTACCGGTGTGGCCCGAGACTGGCCTGATGCTAGGGCAGTCTGGTCAGTCTACAACAGTCTGGTTTTCCTCCAATTACTCTTTATGTACAGGGTTTTTTTCTGGCTAGAGAAGGGCTCAAGTGGTGGAGTGGCTCAAACTGTCCTTCAGCAGGCACAAAAGCTCAATGTCATTGCTGCAAATGTTCACTTTGCTGTTGTGGTATATAAGCATATAAATGACCACAAAAAGTCCAAGCCTGCCAAAAAGTTGCTGAAATATTGTCCGTATAGCTGGTTATGCTTAATCATTGTAATTCTGCTAATTGCCCAACATATCCAAGTTAGCATCTGGTAGTACACAATGTATTTTTTCTAACATAAAACTTTGGGGTACTCAACATTTCTGGGTTCACAATAGAGCTCTGTTGGCTGATCTAAGTAAAATATTTTAGTCACCTTTTGATAATGTCCCATGATTCCTTGTTTTAGGGTGAGTAAAGATGGCAGCCTAGTCGTCTGGGTCAACATAGAGGACCACCTCCGACTTGTGTCCACACGAGATGACACCAACATTGCTGAGGCCTTTAAATGCATCTGCCTCAACCTGCAGAAGGTCAGTGTCTGGTCAGATCCTCAGAATGATTTTTTGTATTAAATGATAATCAGTGCATCCTTAATAAACAATGATTGCTCCTACTCTAAACAATAACTCAAACTTAATACATTTCTAACATTATAAAAACTCTCAGACCTAAATGTACTCACATTCCAAGCACACAGTCATGTCCAGAGTCTTTAATTGGTCAGACTGGAATTTATCAAGACAAAGCAACTATCATGCATGTATGAAGAAAACATTTATCATCATCACAATAAATGTACCTTTTTCTTTTGATATAAATCTCAGGTCGTATCATCCAGAGGAACGCAGCACTGACAGTGTCCTGTAAAATTGGACCAATAGACTGATATCGGCTGATATTATCTTATTGCAGATGTATCCTTTCTGTGTTTATGTCAAGTGTGAACCTATCATCAACCATTGGGTTGTGGAGAACCATTTTGAAGCCTTGAATTTAGCTTTTTGGCTGCCGCCATGGTAGTTAGATGGAGCCAGCATGTGTCAGCGGAGGTGACGTACTGCGAGTTGATCTACGATCACTGGCTGCCCAGTTTTGACTCGTCCATAGCAGGAAACAATGGCGGGTGGCCTGGTCACACACAATCTTGTATAAAAAATATTTTTCAATGCAGTAACAGAATCTGGATCCATATCTGATCAGCACTGTTTGACAGTTTGATCTGAATTTGGTGGTAGGTAGCCCCGCCCTAAAGCATCCCCTGCTTTATGGTCTGTTTGACTCTAAATGGGACCATCAGTTACTAAATGAACATCATGCTGTATGGAAGAAGACTGAAACTAGAGACCGAGACCAGAAACTCATCAGGAAACTGTTCACTGAGCTCATAAACCAACTGAGTTTGGCTCATTCTCCATTAGAGTGAATGATATGTGTTATTGCAGCCAATGGAGCTCCACCTGCTGGCCTTTACACAGAACGCAGGTTTTAAGACACTTCCACGTTGGTTTAACTTTTTAGATTTTACGCTGTAAAATGTCCCACTCTGAATATACTTTAGTCACAATAAAGACAAAAATCAAAGGGATTCATATCAAGATTGTTTATATTAAAAAATTAAAGGTTCAATATTTAACATTATGAAGCATTATTACGTATTATGTACATGTGTGTCTGTGTAGGTATGAGGTTTAAAGGATGTGACCTTTATGCTTCCTCCGCGTGCCTTCTGTCTCCGCTTCCCTACACTGTCAACAGTGTGCAACACTAGCTAACGTTAGCTTATAAATGAAGTCCGCTATTGTCCGACACCCACCACAACACTGACTCCAACACAAAGTCCAAAGTCAAACATTACTGCAATGCTTGTGGAACATATTGTCTGATTGTGTTTTTAACATAGCAAAAGCTAGCTTTAGTTTTTGACAGTGGCTAAGTGTCTTTGACCTTTGACCTTCAAGAGCTTTCAGTCTTTGTTTGTTCGTCTTTGTGTCTCCAGCTGGAGGAGTTCTACAGAGAGCTCAGACACCCGTTCATCTTGAAGCAGCAGCTGGGGTGGGTAACAAGCTCTCCAGCCGACGTGGGGACGGGACTGAGGATCATAGTCCATCTGAGACTGCACCACCTGCCCAAACACATACGGCTGCAGGACGTCCTTAAGAGACTGAGGATCCGCATGGACAGACCGGATGTTTCACCAGGTAACGATGGGATTTGTCTGTAGAACCGCATGTCAGTTTGTGTTTTACTTTTCAGTTCTCACATCCAAACAATAATAAGTGAGGAAGTTTGATGAGGTGGTGAAGCAGCGTGGGATCATGGGAGTTGTTGTCTTCACCACCATTGGCGTCACTGCAGTCAGCTTCTCCCGGTTAGGATTCCTTCAGTGATCATAGTTCAGGAGGTTCCTACTGGGAGCCCAATTATCCACAGAGGTCTCCTCCTCTCCAAATCGACAGACAACCGGTGAAACGCAGTGTTACCTGAATAAAATGACAATGTATGGGATAATGTAAGAACTCAACTACATATAGAACATAGCTCTAGAGTTTATAGACTGTTTAATGAGGAAATGTTACATATCACAGCTGTCCCACAGTATCACTTACACTGATTTAAGTAGACATTATAAAATCTGTTATTACTATATATATATTTTCTTCCCTCCAACAACTAACAAATCACAGTTCAGAAGGCTTTAACTTGAATTTCAAACTTGCCTTTTCATTTCCCAGAATCCCCAGCACTGTATGAAGTGAGCAACGTGGCGACGTTCGGCATGAGCGAGGTGAGACTGACCCAGCTGGTGGTGGACGGGGTCAAACTGCTCATCTCTATGGAGAAGAGGCTGGAGGCAGGCCGTGACATCGACGAGCTGGTTCCTACACAGAAGTAGATCTTGATGATGATTTACTGACCTGAGGAGCCCAGTCTGACAGCCACAGTGGTCTGGTCTGTTTGCTACCTGAATCCAACAGCCTTTACAGTTACTGGACGGGATCATGCAGTTTTTAAATGTGTTCTTTCTGTCTCATGAGATTCTCAGTCCATCATTCAGAATTTCATGAGAAGTGAAGCGAATATTCAGCTCGATGTGATTTCATACAAAGTCAATGCAAAGATATGAATAGGTGCAAATTTGCGCCAGGCGTCGGGAATTTCAGTTTGTGTGAATGAAATAATAAACAAAAATGTGATAAATAAATGGTAAAAAATCTGTGTGCGTATGTTGGCTTTTGTAGTGCTGCGCGTGGATGGGAGAGACAGAGCTGCTAATGCCCACAGCAGCTCTGTCTCTCCCCTCCTCACAAAGCTCTGTAGGAGAGAGTCGGTGCTTCTGGAGGAGCAAACACCCAGAGTCACTCCGGATTCTGCTCTGATCTGGAGACATTTACACTGTTTATTTTTTAATCTTTTGGGATTAAAAAGTGGAATTATCTTGTAAAGGTCTGTGTGCACCAAGAGCTCTATGAAACTTCTTCAAATGTCTACAGAGATCGTACAAAAAAGGAGATTATTAGAGAATAGGAAGAGAGAATCAACCAAACCAAAGAATTTTAGTTGTCGTCTTGCAGACATACCAGATAAAATACAAGTTGGGCTCATGGTTAGTTATTTCAGCATCCCTTTGATCTGTTTATTGCAATTAAATCACAGCTAAATATGTTTACTTTGGGTTTATACTACAGCAGGAAGCCAGATTAAAGGCAGAATATTTACTCATGTTATGTGTGTGTGTAATGCATGCGTACATTTCCACCAAAGCCAAAGCGCCTCATGTTACTTGCAGGATCATTTGGACAAGTAAAGCGCAAGCGAAACGAGGTGAATAGTCGCCCTTTAATCTGGTTCACCATAGCAGTATGAGCCCAAAATAAACATTAAACTGTATTTTAATGTCAATAAATGGACCAAAAAGATGGTGAAATAAATACATCACTACAAATTCAAGTCTGAAGCCAGATGATGTCGGCCTGTCTGGAAGACGACGAGCAAACAACTTTTAAAATGCTTGTTTTCTGAATGGAGTTTGGTTGATCAGAGCTATGCTAACTTAGTTTATAGTGAAGTAAAACAGACAGCTGGTATCAAATAACACACATATACACATATACATACAGACACATATTTTCTGTCTTCCTCTCTTCCTTTTGTCCAACAATCTCCTTTTCCGTCTGCTCTCTGTATCAATATGAAGTACGATCCTATATCATGTTCACTTTGCGTTACCCAGTGCAAATTTCTGGATCGACTCTGTACGTAATATACTTACAGAAATAATTGTACTTGTACAGAACACAATCAGTTATAGACTATCATCAGAGTCCATGGGTCAGACCTACAAATTTGACATAGCTATCAGCAAAGGTTCAATGGTCCTAGGTCCGACTTTAATCTACCTGTCAAAAAAGACATAATAGATCGGTTCATGTAGAGAGAACAGTGGCAGTAACCTGGATGTACCCCAGCAGAATACACCAGGTCACAATCTCTCACCTTATGTGTACAACATTGTTAGCTAACTCCTAAAAAAAAAAGAAACTTTTTTTTGTTAGTTTTTACATGAACTCGCATCAACATGTTGGATGAGATTAAAAGCAATAAACCAGATACATTGATCTGGTAGCTGGTTATTTAGCTAGGAATCACCAACTAATGTTAGTAATTAGGTTTGTTTTTAATATCTGAGTGTTTTATCATATTGGCCAATACTGCTATATATTTAATATATAATATTTTACCTTTTAGCAAAAAAATTGCAGCTTCTGTGATTTGGATATTGCATTTGGCCATATTAAGATTTCGATTAATTGTGAACTGCAACGACTATAATTGTATATCTTCTCCTCCTTGTATTGTATTTTGTTGTTTGTGCTAATTGACGTAGATGTGTCGGAAATAAACTGAAATTGAACAGCTGTGATGACAAAATGACACAAATTGCTAAAATGTTTAATTTATGTGATTTTTATTTAAAATGAATCCGTCATGGCTACACTGGACTTCTGCTACTTTCTTGTTGGTGACGCATCGGGGTCAGCCACCTGGTACAAGTTCCTATCTGAGAGCTGAGATGAAGGCTATTTTCAAGTAAGAGGCTCAGATTTACAGTCTTTCCCTTGTGACATGAAGGCAGCGCCAATATTCACACCTTCTAAACCAGAAATTCCACCGGGTGCAGCTTTATGACATGGACCCCAGCGAGAGCATCTGAGGAGCGAAGCGTCTTCAGGGCGTCTTCCTGCCCAGCAGCATCGACTCGTGCAGTCTGCACGGGGGATTTTATTTTAAAACTGGACCGGATTCTCTATGCCGTGATCTGCTTGGTGCGGCTCGACGAGGGTGGGTCGCAAAATAGATCACACTGTAAAAACAAACAAAACAAAAAACCTAAAAAAAATTTAAAGCAACATTAAAGGCAGCCGCGCCCGGTGGAATTTGGGGTTACCTCTCTCATTCGTCTCCTCCAGAGGCGAAACGTTTGCATTGTTTGTACCTTCCTAGTTTTAAGTGCTACAACATACAGTACAAAGCGTTCTCGGGTTTCAGTAACGATGGAGAACCATTGCACGGTGAACCCTTGGGACCTCGTCACTATTAGAGCAGAGCTGGTGAGACGCTCTGCTGATGTACAGCCAAAGACTAGTGGGAACACAAGTCAAAATATACAAAAAAAGAAAAACCACAAACTGCTCATTTCCTCTGGCACCAGAAATACAAAGCAGTACACTGAGAAGGCATTGAGTGGTTGAGGTTGAGGAAACAACAAACAGGCTCAAAGGGCAATTTTAAAGGGAAGGTCTGGTGATATTTCTCTTCTTGAGACTCAAACTAACAGTGGACTAACAGGTGGTGTGTATCGAAGCCTGATACCTCTCCTTCCTCAGTGCCACAGAGTTCCATTGTGTTAGAAACATATCAGTGAGACATATTCATTCATTCTTGCTGCCAACTGATGGCTGCTTTACTCCAAACTATTTGTTTGTAGAAATCTCATTGTATTGATATTAGTTGGGACCGGGAACACCCAAACTGGGATACCTGGTCAACATACCAGAGGACCAAATGTAGATTCATCCGCCACTGAAAATAGTCCCCAACAAATGCACTATTCCTTCATGTTTGAGAGACGTTGAAAAAAATGACTTCATGTTTGTGAAATGTTTTTTAAAGATGTGTCCTCTGTAGGAACCAGTGGGCTAAGAGTCGCAGATAAGCACAGGGATGGTAGTGATAAAGATAGAAAAACACCAGACTGGTCATTTAGGTTTGAATGTGACAGGAAATGAGAAAAAACACAAGTTGCAGCTCTGGTTTTATCTCACTGTTAAAAGTTTTGAGAAATAAGACAAAAATAATTTCCAGTAGGGGAAAACAAAAAGAATGTACACAGTGTGGACCAAATAAAAACTGTACACAAACTAATCAATACTATACCTGCACAGATTCACCTGGACAGGTATCGTTTCATACCGCAACAATAACTCAGCAAAGAATAAAATAAAAACACATTCGGTTCTGTCAGCTGTAAATGTGTAAAAAGATTTAAGGAGCTTTACAGTTTGTGTTTGAACCACCTGAAACAGTTGTTGAGTACTGACATCATTCCCAAGAGCTCCAGTATTATTGCAATATCAACATCAGCCAGCAGGGGGAGTACAAAGGGTCGCTGCTTCAGGAGGTCAGAGGTCATAGGCATCATGTTTCACTACTTGATTGTTAATCATACGCAGTGACTCATTACCTCCACTGTGAGCTGTGCAGCTTTTTTGGAGTAAAAAACCTGAAATTGAAACAGTTTCAACTTGAGAAAATATATGTTGTCCTCAGTGTGCTGTGTTCATGTCTTAGCACTGAATTTATGCAATGGCGCCACAGCAGACTGTCATACATTGACTGTTGATCCAGTCTGAAGCCACATATTTACCATCCACTGTTTAGATCTTGGTGCTTCTTAACTCTAGATTTGAACCGGATGAAGGATTTTAGTCATCGGACGTCTGGATCTTAAGTTATCAGAGAAACAAGCTGAGCTAACGTTAGGAGCAGCTCAACTCGCAGCCCCTCCGGGACGTCCTTTGTCTGTCCAACAGCGTGGGAGAAGCAGTGATATTTAAGGTGGAACTGCTTTATTCAGTGTGTTTAAGGTGGAACTGCTTTATTCAGTGTGTTTAGTGGTTTTAATCAGCAGGTCTGTTTGTTTTGGAGATGAGGAGACCTCTGTGGATAATTGGACTCCCGGTAGAAACCTCCTGAACTATGATCACTGAAGGAATCCTAACCGGGAGAAGCTGACTGCAATGACGCCAATGGTGGTGAAGACAACAACTCCCATGATCCCACGCTGCTTCACCACCTCATCAAATTTCATCTTTTGTTGTTTTGATGTGAGAGAGCCCCGAGTGGCAGAAATTACACATTGTATGTTTAAGATTAACAATTAAGCTAACTGGCTAGCTAGCTAACTAGTTTGGAGGTTGAGGCAACAAACTGAACACATTTTACACCATGGGGAAGCAATGAGCAGGTTAATGTTTGATGAATATTGTAGCTACATAATGCTACATAAGCTAGCTGTTGCACTGTTGGAGCATTAGAACTGCACAGGTAGAGCAGAGGTAATGTTTCACTGACTGTTTACTTGCACTCCATAGACCAGATTAGCAATTAGGTTAAAGCAAAAAATTGAATAATATGCACTGGAATAATAGTATAAGTCAGTTTACATGCAGCTTGTTCATATTTCTCCCAACATACTGCTGCATACAGCTACTTTCTTATTCTGGCTCTATCTTATGCAAACTGATTAGTCCTCCCAAACATATACCTGTGCAAATCAGCTTTAATCCCCTCGACCTGATACCAAGTTTCCATGTCAGTGTTTCAAACTTACCAAGATTTTGTAAAATCTGAAGTGCATGTAAACAGTGATAAACCAACATAAAGTCAGTAGGTAGTGACAGACGGATTTTAATGTCTCATCCTCATTAGGTGTCTATTCCGGGTCGGTGGATCACTCAGGGACCGCCACCTGCTGAATATCTGCGCTGTCACGTTTTAATATTTGGTTTTTAACTGGCAAACACTTAGTGATAACATTAAATAGTAAGTGTGTTGAGTATAATAAGGTGTATTTTCTCTGAGTCATACAGCAGTTAGCGAGGAGTAGTGCTGGACCGAATGGCCGCCTTCACTCTGTGAGGCGTCATTCTGCAAAGACGAGGAGCAGAGATATTTTCCTCGCAGTGTTTGAAAGATATTTTCAGAATAACTGGAAGTCGTTCACAGCCTGAGCTCGTTGGCCACTTTGGAGGCGATGTTTTTGAAGGCGATGGACGTGCCTGAGATCCTTTTAAACCGCACGCCGTTGAGCGAGAGGCGGGGCAGCTTGCACACCTCGATCTCCCACTGGACCAGACTGTCCTGCCGGGCGTCACCGTGCACGCAGAACAGCGAGTAGCGCTCGCGCTGCTCGTAGTCACAGTTGTTGGCATCCAGGATCCTCCGGATCTCCTTCATCATGTCCCCGGGCTCCATTGAGGACGTGGTCTTCATGCTCCAGGTGAAGCGCAGGGAACGAGGCTTGGAGTCCCGGCCCTCGTCTTTGGGCTCACCTGATAAACTCCTGGAGGAAATAGACCCAACAAACCGACAGCATTAACAGATATTCATCCAGCATCAAGCCAGAAAAGTTTGACCAATTACCTGGATTGCCTGCATCATGTGGCTCACACTAGAGGCCGAGCTGCTCACTTAATGTTAAGCCCTCCACTAACTGGAATGGGGATATGATTATGTAGTCGTGCGGCTCTTCTAAACTTTCCAAATATTATCCGACCGAATGGATCAAATTCTGATAGTGAAATAAGTCATTCCAAACAGTGTTGATTCTCAAAAACTGTATCTGCTGTCTTACAACCTCTTATATTTTCACAATAGTTTTACAATATAACCTTATGGGAACAAGTCTTTTTGGATCAGTGTGCATCACATGACACCATTGTTGTAATTACACGGTTCATCTGCTATCTCACACTGGCCTCAAAGGCCGGTGCTCTTTCTGGTGGGTTGGGTTTAAACGTGTCGAGTTGTGCTGAGCTGCATCCAAGATTAACCTTCTCTAGAGTTGGCCCAAAGCATTCAATTCCTCACGTTTATAACAAATCGAGAACGTGGTATCTACCTTTCTATATCTTTGTGTCTGTATAAACCAAATACTGGAAAGTTTGGCCAGGTCATGTGGAACCCCATCAAGTAAGTGACTTAAATCAAAAACACTGGATCTGAAGGACTCCTTGACCTTTACTGACCTGCGTACAAACTTCGAGGTGATCTTGCCGATGAGGGATGTAGAGGTGCCACGGCGGGGTGAAGCCAGCGATGCTGTGGCATGCTGCGACAGGCTGGGCGAGGCGGGCGGGCCGTTGTAGGTGGCGGGTCGCCGGTCTCTAAGCTGAGCGCCATGGAAGGTGGAGCGGCTGGAAGAACCGCGGGGGAAACGGGTTCGGTCCGGTGTTGCGCTACTGCTGCTAGTGATGCTGAAGGCTGAGGGTGACGACGGAGGCTGCTGGGGGGAGCTGAGGTTGGGGGGAGAGGGGGATGTTAAGAGGGCATTAAAGCTTTAGGAGAAAGAAAGTGGCGGTCCTCTGATTCACCTCTGATACTCTACGTTGTCGTCGATGGGGGGCAGGCTGGACTTCATGGGATGTCCCGAAGCTGACATGGACTTGACATGACGGGGGCGCGTGGAGGAGACAGTTGCTCCTGGCGATGGGGAGGGGGATGCTGCAGGTACCTCGGGTAGACTGAAACAGAAATGGATTAGTTATTGATTTGGAGAGTAACAACCTGTGATCAATGAATACTCCCAGAATTACCTGCTGTCCTTCCCGTTGGGAACAGCAGCCGAGTGGCGTTCAGTACTCGTCCTCTCATTAACGTACGTGTTCCTCCGAGTTATGCTCTGTAACACAGCAGCAGCAACAAGTCAAAAACCAGAAGTGCCGGTACCTCGTGTTGGCCGTTTCATCAATAAAATACAACTGTAGCAAGTAACTCACTTTCACTGTCCTCATTTATATTTAAAGACGCTACAAATTATATCCAGCTATAAAAAAAGCTTTAGAAGCCAGCTGTAGATGCAGCGGCTGGTAGCTCATTTTAAACAGCTGGTGAGAATATGCCGACCTTCCGGTAATATTTAACAGCTTCGTCTTTCCCTCTTTGAGAGTCCAACAAAGGCTCTGTAAACACGTCGGCATATTCATGAGATATTTATCAGTGATTGTCGTAGGACACTGGGAGTGTTTTACTTTTGGAAATGGACTGCAAAATAAACTCGTAGTGGAACTGAGATGGATTATTTCTGTTTTTGGATTTCTGGTTTATTTTGTTAAAATCTTGAAAAAGATAACTTCGATTTTGACTTTTGTGTTTGTGTTCATGTGAATTCAGTGTAAGGGTGTGTATCCTTAGGCGAAGATTGATTAAAACCCTTTTAAGGAGAAAAACCTGGCTGGCACCCTTAACTAAATATAATGTAAAAATTAGAAGCAGCAGGTCAAACTGTTGGTGTGCGCTGCATGCTTTTATAGATCAGAATCACTGAGGTTTATAAATGAGGGTCAGGTGTACGAAATGAACAAATAACGTTGCTGATTACAGTCTGAAGGTCTTCTGGGTGCCTGAAGGTCTTCTGGGTGCCTGAAGGTGTCAAACAGTGAGCAGATTAATACTCATCTGTCCAAATGGAGGTCAGAAAGTGTTGATTCTATATGTGTGTGCTGTTTGACCTTTAAACCTGGTGGAAACCTGGGATCCATACCAGGACCTGGACCAGAATCTGAATACTCTCACCCCCGAGGCTGTGGCTGACCTCCTGCGGTCTGGAGCGCCCATGGGTGAAGCCGGCTCTTCCTTCCTGTCGCTTTCCACACTGTTGGCGTGGGAACGCTTGGTGTAGGAGACAGGTGGGGGGATAGAGGGCGCCACTGAGACACAAGACAGAGGGCATTCAAAGACTTTCCCCTGATATGTGAGTGTGAATGCTGCGTGGACAGAAACTCACCGTGGTCACTAAAGCGCCGCTGCTTCTGATTGGTCGATACGTTGCGAGGGTGGGCGGGGGACTGACCGGAGCCGTTGAGCTCGCTGCTAGGTCGTGTCCTCTGAACCAGGTTACTGCTGGACAAAGATGCACTGCCTTCAAACTGGTGGAGAGAGACACAACAGAGGTGGTTTCAGTGGATTCTGGTGAGATGAGGACGGAGCTAGGCTAGCAGTTTCCCCTTGGTTCAAGTTTTTGTGCTAAGCTAGGCTAAACACGTCCTGATCTGTACCAGACTGAGAGATGAATCTGATACCTTAGAGATCAAGAGGATTTCAGTGAACAAACCTCAGCAGGTTTCCTCCCCAGCAGCAGGTATATTGCCGTCACCTCGTTGTACTTTGGACCGTCCAGCGCCTTCATCACTTCCTCCTGAGGGAATCCCATCGTCCCCATCAGCTCTGATCGGTCAGAAAACACACAGCACGCTCAGCGTTGGTTGATGCAGAAACAAGACTTAAAGGGCCGTTCACAGTAAGAACGATGGCGATGTGAGCGACCGCACTAATCAACGGTGACCCGTCGCCACTGTTGTTATAGTTCTAGCGTGGACTGACCCGTGGAAAACGACACACGCTCCCCTGAAGGTTAACTTTGAGACATTTAGGAGGGAGCTGTAAAAAATATTTTGTCTTTTTTCTTATTTATATAGCACCTTTTAAAACCAGTTCAAAGTGATCCACCAGATAAAGAAAGTGATGAAATGTAATATAAATATTATATTATAAATATAATTAA
>JAGRRF010007494.1:30055251-30067693 GCA_019097615.1 Morone chrysops
TAGCATGTGCAGCATCAGTAAGGTCCCGGCACATTCTTTCATAAAAACCTTTTAATTGTGGCACAGTATTCCTATACTAGTACAGGCATCCTGCAGTTATTGTGTTCCCTGTTTGGGTCCGTTTCTCAGTTTATCAGCTGTCTAAGCTTCTCAAATGTGAAAACTGGTTTTAAGATTGACGTAAAGGGAATATTTGGGGGTTTAAATTGGACTTTGTTCTAGGAAATAGTGATGAAGTTGTTTTTAACTATTTTCTTTGATTATTTGAGCAGATTAACCGATAATGTACCGATAACTCTCTCTCTCTCTGGACGTTGACTTTGGGTCCAAACACTTCCAACCACTCGTGACGGTAGATGTAGTTTTACATTACTGACAGGTGTTTCTGTTATTTCGTCCACGCTCTGACGTACCTTCAGGTTCTGTCCATCGAAGGGCAGCGAGCCACTGACCAGCGTGTACAGGATCACTCCCAGACTCCAGACGTCCACCTCCGGCCCGTCGTACTTCTTCCCCTGCAGGGTTACAGAACTACATTACCCAGCAGCCCACTGCTTCATAACATACTGACCCACAAAGTTTACAGAGCGAATAAAGTTTTATCACTTCATTCATTCACAATTACAGAGAATTTAAACTCTTCCCGTCACTGTTTATTTATTACAAACATTTAACAGGAAGAAGAACAGAAAACAAGACAAAATCATATTCAAATGAAATGAACAATAAACATATAGACAAACTCAGTGAATAAATCCTCATAAACAAATTAAATCTGACATGTTGGAAAAGGAGGAAGTACCGTAAACTTCTAATATTTGCTTCAATCACTGAGTTCTCGTTGCCTTTATGTGCTTTGATTCCTTGAGAACAGACTCTTGCTCAGCACAGATGGAAATACGCTCTAACTGTGCTGCTTCTCCTGAGGTTTGTTCAGCAGGTTTTACAACTAAAAGCTTACATTTCAGGCCGTACTTTTTTCTCTTCTCATTCTCTCTGACACTTGAACGTGATCATCATTTTACTGCAGCCAGCGTAGACAGTGAGCAGTGGACTTCACGTGATAATGTTTAGACTTGGATTCATTTGAATGAAATCCTGTGATTCTTTGGATGGTGGACCCTTACAGACTATAAAAGAGTATAAATGATGGAGGACTGGACACAGACTGTACGGTACGTATGACCTCTTCTGAGGTTGGGAGTCAGCACTTTGTTCCCCTCTCTCTCTGTAAATCTGAAGGAATTATACTCTGGTGTTTTATAGGGTCCACACTTATTTACCAGCATCTAAACAGGAAGGAAGCAGTTAAGTAGTAAAGCCCGCCTACTCGGGCCAAGTGTATAATATAATGTAGAATATCTGCACTTTTATGCATGTTTAACAGCTCTAGGCGAGCAGTACCACAGGAAAACAATTGTTCCAGTCACTGCTGTCTCCCACTAATCATCCGTGTGTCATAATTATCCAAACAATTCTTGGTGGCGGACAGACTGACCTGGAAGAGTTCGGGAGCAGCGTATGGAGGAGATCCACAGAACGTGTCCAGCTTACTGCCCAGCGTGAACTCATTGCTGAAGCCAAAGTCAGCTATTTTAATGTTCATGTCGGCGTCCAGCAGCAGGTTCTCCGCCTGAGACACAGACACACACTTCACTGGTTTTACTGTTATCATGTATCATGTTCACATGTTTGTGGACAGTAAGGTCAGACAGGGATACCGGTGTGTCTCTGTGTACCTTGAGGTCTCGGTGTACTATCCTCTTCTGGTGACAGTACTCCACTGCTGACACAATCTGACACAAACAGCGTACCGGAAATCAGTAGAAAACAAACAGACACACAGAATATAGTTATAAAAGCTGTTCTCATCAGCCATCAGTGAGGCCTTCAGAAGGAACGTAAGTGAAAACACTGGAGTGGCTCAAACAAGCAGCAGCCCGCAGTTTGTTAGCCGCTGCGCTAATGGACCATAATGAAACTGATGTGTTTCATCAGCGGTTACAGTGGGTTGGGGGGGAGTTGTGGTCTGACCCTTACATGGACAATGAGCATCCTGGGGCTGCTTGACAGACAGAATACTAAGGGGCATTATGGGAAAACATCAGGAAAGCTTTTGCTGCTCGCAAACATTAAACACTAATATTTGCCTGCACTTTTAAGCTGACTAGAAGACAAGGATTATGGGATATTGAGGACCAGATAGTCTCGGAGATATGAAATCATTTCACCTGGCGAAACTTGGCTCTTGCCTCCTTCTCCTTCATTCGTCCGTGAGCAACCAGGTAGTCAAAGACTTCACCTGGAACACAGACAGACAGACATCACTACTCATGCAGTCAGAGGTGGAAGTGTTCCTGCTGACAGACAGGTGGACAGACAGGTGACCTGGTCTTACCTCCGCTGGCGTATTCCATTACCAGGTACAGAGTTTTCTCTGTCTCGATCACTTCAAACAGCTTTACTGAAAAACAGCAGGAGAAATATATTACCGCTGCCAAATACTGAGCTCCACTGCTGCCAAATACTGAGCTCCACTGCTGCCAAATACTGAGCTCTGAACTCTCTGACTGCCAAACATTGAACTGTATTACTGCCAAATACTGAGCTCTATATTTTATATCTTTTATTTCTATCATTCCTTTCATCGGATGGTGACATAATCTGTTGTCTCTTTGGTATTAATCCCTCTGATGACTCAGGTGAAAGAGGACAAAGGAGAGAAAGAGGAGGATAAAGTGCAGACTCACCGATGTTCGGGTGGTTGAGGATCTTCATCACACTGACCTCCCTGAAGAGCTGAAGAGACACACACTTTCAGAGACTTCATCGTTCATCTCAACTCTTATTCTTTGTAGGAATCAGGCAGAGTTACTGGTCCACAGTTTATGATGTAATATTGTCATGAACACATTTTCACAGAGAGGAACTTTATGGATCATTATTTCGTCTGACGGTGTCCACAGTGAGTTGGTGAAGAGCACACATCACATGGAATCTGATCTGTGCCACATTCAATTCTAAAATCACAAAGAAAGTGATGTGGAGCATCAACAGATAGAGGTCAGAGGTAAGAGGGGGCAGTGTACCTTCTGCAGACTGGTGGGGTTCAGCTGAGTTTTGTCAATGATCTTGATGGCGACCTGCCGGAAGAGACGATACAGAAACATCAAAACTCCCAGGCTGATAACCACATTTAACTCTGGCCGGGTTGTTTTGGACCTCTACATGATGAGACTCTCTAAAACCAGCAAAAACACTGAATAAACCATTTCCACCCTAATAATGGTTAGGTCCCAGGTTATGATACGATGCTAACGGACTGAGCCAAGCTGCTGCTAACGTTAGCTCAGCTTGTTTCTCTGATAACTTAAGATCCAGATGTCCGATGACTAAAATCCTTCATTCGGTTCCAATCTAGAGTTGGACAGTCAATGTATGTAGACATAGATTCTTCAATCTGTAATTTAACATCTATGCTGAGTTGGTTTAAAACACAAACTGAACTGAAATACAAACAGGGTTGAGGTAAATGCACAGAAGAATTCATACAAAGATAAACTGACTGCAGACCAAATGAAAAGTGCTTTGTGGGAAAAAAAAGTCAGCAGGATAAAAACTCAGAGTTGTATTCAGGCTCGAGTCCAAAAAATACTTTAAAGATGATCAATGAAATTAAAATCAACTGCAGCAGAGACGTGTGAAAACACGAATGAATGTTGAGAGCTGGAAACCTCCTGCACAGTCTGACGTCTCCAGAGAGAGACAGCAGCTGATTGGACGGCTCCTCTCAGAAAACGAACCTTAAAATAAAACATCTCACACACACACACACACACACACACACACACACACACACTGTTTGATCTTCTGACCAATCAGCTCGGAGCTGCTGACGTCCGCAGCATCAATTATTTATCCTGAAGCCGCCGCGAGTGGCTACATTTCAGATTTAACCCTCTGACTGAGGAGAGGATGAGGAAGGGTCTCAAGCTGTGTTAAAAAGTAACTCATTCAAAATGAGAAAAATAAAAGCAGCCGGAGACAATAATCCCATCACTAACACTTTACAATAAGGGACGCAAAGGTCTGAGTAGTTACCAGGAAACAAATTAAATTATTTTTATTCAAATTTTATAACATAGCTAATGATTAAAGTCAACATTGATGTTTATGTGTTTTTATCTAATTTGTCTTTGTGCTGTACGTCTCCTGTCCTCCAGTATCTGTCCATCGATTACAGGTTCTAGTTATTTTCAGGTGTTCTTAACTTCATTCAAATCAATCTGTATCAAATCAATAATCTGTCTCTGCTACAGTGCTACCTGCTAACATCTGTGGCCTCCTGGGGAGGCTCCTTATTGACTGGAAAAAGTCTTCCCACTTGAGTCTAAAGCCTGGTTATGTTCTCACCTCTCGGCCGGTCAGTGTGTGTCTGGCCAGTTTGACTTTGGCGAAGTTGCCCTTGCCGATGGTCTTTAAGAGGCGGTAATTGCCGACGTGCGGCTGTTCGTCTGTGGCTGACGTCACAGAGCTGCGACATGGCGGCAGACTGTGGCGGCTGGATGATTTAGTGGGTGGAACCGGGGGTTCGGGGAGGCCGTCTGAAGTCTTTGGCTGAAAGAGACAACACACATGAACAGATTCATAATGAATATTTCAGTCAGCATGTTAACTATCCAGCTTTACCCCGTGCAGGTATGTTGTGGCTCAGGGAAGAGAACTTGGATCTGTACTGTTTGGAATTTAATGGAATGAGCTTCCGACATAGCATAGAGTCTGTATGTATGCAGATGATACTGTTCTTTAGTCTTTGGTCAGCAAACTTAAAAGTTCCCATGAAGTCAAAATGTTAAAGTGTTTTTATTTCATATGTCTTGGGATCTCCTGTCTTCCAGTATCGGTCCCAAAAAGGCCACAAAGTCCATTTTTAGGTATTTTCAGGTGTTATTAATAGTATTTTTCCTGATCTCAAATAGGCCTTTTCCACCAACAAAGAACGGCCTCCACTCTGGTTTCTCTTGGGGACTGGCATAATTTTCCACATCACTGGTATTGTACATACAGAAAGTGAGAAGTGGTGAAACCATTGACAATATGTATAGTGGTCACAACTTCCAGGTCTGTGAAGTGAAGCCAACATGGAAATTTCTTAAACTGCATTCTATGTAATGGTAAGCAGGGGGCAGCTGCACTCTGATAGTACTGAGGCTTATGTGGGGGTGATCCAATTTCTGACTTGATTTATGAGTAAACAGTCTTCTTCCATGCAGCATGATGTTCATTTAGTAAATGATGTTCTCATTTGAAGTAAAATAGACCATGAAGCAGGGTATGCTTTAGGTCTAGAGGTAGGTAGAGCTACCTTGTGATTGAAAAGTCATTATCACACCCAAATTCCAGCAGTCAAGGCCGCCGGACCAGATCGGGCCAACAATCCAACATACTGTCATGGCGACGACCATAACACCAAACTCGAGGCTTCAAAACCGTTCTCCACAAACCAATAAGGGGCGGTTCACATAGCTGATCAGCACATTGTGATGTGTGGGGATGGACCAGATGCCTCTTCAGTTCTGTAGACAAACAGGGACAGTAATGGGAGGGTGTGATGAACAAAGCAAAATTTAGCTTTGTTTCTGAGAGTTAGACGTTCAGATTGATTCCATTCTCATGTCTGTGCTGTGAATGTGACACTACGGTCAGCCGCTGGTTGGCTGTTTGTTTAATCGGTACAAAAAGAGAAATTCATTATTTTATGGGGGGTATGTGGCGGACTGTCACTGTGGTTTCAGTCCGGGACAATAATGACGAAGTGAACTGTATTATCTGCTGCCAGAGGAACCAGAGCTGACAGAAACCAGTCTGACAGCGTCTGAACCAATTGGAGGAGTCGACACCGAGGAGACAAACACCTCTACTGTTACACCATGACATCACACCGCACCGCTGCCGACACTCAACACCGATCGAACAACAGCCAGTTACAGTGAGTCATATTCGCTCTGCAACAACGGGCCGTTCTGCTGCTAAAGGACCTCACTATGTGTCCCACTGAAATTCATCAGTGCATCTTCACTAAGCTTGGGTTTCGGTTCCTGAATGATACTTTTTATAATACCAATTTTATAAAAACTAATTTTAACAAAAGAAAATGACATTACGGTACAATTACTCTGCTGTTTCAAGATCTGGGAAGTGAAGAGACTGATGGAATATCGGTATAAAAACTATAAATAAAAATAACATGAATAACAAACAGCCTAATCCAAAGACGAAGAAGGACATGTCTGTGTGTCCGGGTGATGTTTGTACTTTCTCTAAACTAAAGAGCAGCTCCTGGTCTGACAACGCCATGTTTACCTTCAGAAACACTTCACCGCCATGTTGGCGAGGAGAGGACGCACCGGGGCTTTCGTCCCAGTGGACGATGACATGAACAGACTCACCAAGGGTCGCAAACTCAAACCCACTTAGGGCCACTGCTGGTATTGTGATCTCACAGGAAGTCTTCCTCAACATTACACAAGAAAGCACAATATTCTGAAAATATTTCCATTACTAACATCATACTTATATAAAAAAATAAAAAAGCAAACAGAAGTTTCTATATATTTTTAGATTGTCATTGTTGTTCAAAGCAACAAATGAAGCCCTAAAACCAGAAGGCTATTTCACAAAATCTAGATCATAGCCGACTGAGCTGGGGTTTTCCACTTATCTTGGACAGGGCTGGGTTCCGAACTTTGGCACTTTTTTATGGCACCAATATTACATGGCAGCCTACATAATGCCTACATATACATACATATACGTGGAGCAGTTGGTACTATATTGATACTATTCAGATTTAAATGAAACTGGATGGTGACATAGCTAATAAGCTACGCTAGCTTCATCTGCTTTGGACTCTCTGTTAGCTCAAAGCTCAGCTCTATTGCTGTCATCCAACGGTGCAAGTCAGAGGTCAAAGTTCATCAAAGTTGCAGATTTTGATTACAGATAGTTGGTTGGCTCCTGTCTGTTCTCATGAACTACCTGCTGTCTGAATGCGACCGGTTCCTCCTCAGAGGAGAACAGAGCAGCAGTTTAAAACAGGAACTGCTTTTATCCATGGCTCAGGTTACAGATGACAGCAGCTGCAGAGGTCTGCCTTTGGTTTGTTGGTTCCAGCTCGGAGTCAGAGGCAGACGGAAGCGCAGAGACAGTTTGCTGTTGGTTCAAACGTCCTTTTTAGATGGAAACTACAACAACAGGACACACTGGGATTTCTCTTTAGGGTCATTTCTAAGTTTGACAACAAAGACATTTGAATCTTGAATATGGAGCGTTAAACAGACCCTTGATGATTAACTAGCATTGGTTAGCCACTGTGCTAACCAGGATGTGTCAGGAGGTTGTTATCCTGCCAGTGTGTCTTTGACCCCGACAGCGAGGTCAGAGGTCAGAGTTCAGGGTGTGGTGGGGACTGTGTCAGCGTCTCTTCTGCAGGGTGGAGGTGGATTTCAGTCTCTGTGTGGCTTCATGTTGGGCGGGTGGGTGGAGGGGGTTTCCACCCCCACTGGGGGAATCCCATAGTAAGCCTATCCGTTGCCATGGTGACGGAGAAAGCCTCTAGCAGCTGATTTCACAGTGATTCACCAAGTGAGAAGCTCAGTGTCTCTGCCGGGAGAGGAGCTTTATACTCCCACTGTGATGGACTGCACACCGACACAGTGACCGGGGTCAAAGGTCACGCCACTAACTGGGGGAGGGGGTTGAAGAGTTTTCACACAGATCACGTGAAGACACTTCAGAATTTTAAATGCGACTCCTAGAAGACTGTGCACCGGATATCACATGCTGCAGTGTATTCTGGGTAAAATCAATAATGAACAGACAGCAGGAGCCAGCAGGAGCCAGCAGGAGCCAGCAGGAGCCAGCAGGAGCCAGGAGGAGCCAGGAGGAGCCAGGAGGAGCGTCCGTATGTCAGGCAGAAGTGAAGGGTAACAGATTCAAACTCAGGACACCAAGACAACCACCACGTAGCCCCACGTGGATCGGTTTTACGCTATAGGAGCTTCAGTGCAACCAAGTCCTCTATCCTGCCACAATGGACGAGGTCTACAGAGCCAGCAGAATAAATAGTGTCCCAAACTAATGCCCTCACTGACCCCTAGTCTTCAGGCAGGTACAGACAGAGTACAGTGAGCACTGGGTATACCGCCTCCTCGTCCCCTCCTGCATCACTGAACGGAGGTGATCATTCCTCCGATATCTGAGCTGGAAATAACCGACATTTAACCTGTGTAAAACTGACGGTCATAAGACAACAGAGACAAACAGGGTCACATGTTCACTGACTCAGCTGAGGTGGAGCTACCTGAGTTAGCATTAAAAGCTAAAGCTAGCCAAAAGTCGCATTAGGCTGATGTTGATTCAAGAGCTAAGAGCTAAGCTAATGTTAGCTAAATTAGCTTGGGTGTGTAAAAACAACCAGGTGGGTAGTTCAGGGTGACTGGGAGATTTGAGTGCTCCGGACTGGTTTGAATTTTCAGTAACGTGGACGGAAACATTTCAGTCACTGTGTGCTAACAGTAAAACATGACTGATGCACCAAAGCACTGTGAAACTGGGACTATTTCTTCTGTAGAAGGTACTTCCAGTGTCTCTGTGGATTAAAGCACTACGGTTTGTCCTGCTGCGGCCTCTACAATTTTCTTCAAATCATAATGTTAATTAATCAAGTAGAATTTCTTTTAATTAAGAGGAAATTAGGTTATATTGTATTTATCAACCACTAAAACACATCATTAAAAGGCTGTAAAATAATCTGTAAATTTACAGGAAAATGTCCTTTTTTCACATAAAAAGAGTCAAATACATTTTGCAAATGTATGACTTAGATATTTACTGTTTATTTAATAGATTAAACTGTTAAATTCAAGTTTAATACTGTTTACGATTAACATTAAAAAAAGTATTAGTCGTGTAATTTTAATGGATTAGTTAGTTAACTGACAGATATTTTGTATAATGATGAAAGTTGAATAAATGTTGTTTATCAGTGTATAAGCATTGGTAAACTGTCCAAATACAGTTTTTATCAGTGTAAACAGCAATAATTACTATCATTTCACAGATAATGACTTTTATTACAGTTCTATAACTTTTAACATTCACATTAAAATAATAACAATCCAATAATAACAGCACTCTGCTGTAAATGTAAGTCTGATTATTGTATTATAGCAGAGTTCACCTGGATTCATAGGTATTAGGTATTGGGTGCACTGCCCCTTTAACAGCCTCCTCTCAGAATTAAAGCATCAGTGACACTAAAGTTGGATATTTTACAGTCTGCTGCCTCTGAGCAAGGCAGTGACCTGCTGATCCCCTAATCAATAATCAATAATAACACCACTTTATCAGTGTCATTACAACAATCCAACTCCATTAATAACAGCCTGCACTGTACTTTGACTTAGTTTGGAGTAAACTGGATCACAAACGTCCATCAATAACAAAAACAGCCCCATTAATAATACAATCAACTCCATCAATAATCAATAATCGAAGCATTACCTGTTCGGACTCTCTCTCGCTCACCGGGGTCAGAGGCATCCTGCTGGACATCTTCCTGCTTTCCTCCGCGGTTGTCTGCTCGCCTCAGTCCGGAAGAAGCATCTCCTCCGCCGGCTGCTCTACAGCATCTCTCTCCGAGAACCAGGCCACCTCAGCGGGGCTCAGCCGGGAGGCTCCGCCGGCCGGAGGGAGAGGAGGCCGGGGCGGTGGCTACGGGAAGGCCCGGTGTATGCGCTGGAGCGGGAGAGAGACCCGCATGGAGACAAAGAGAGAGGGAGAGAGAGAGGGAGAGAGAGACAGAAAGAGAGAGACAGAGAGACAGAAAGAGAGAGACAGAGAGAGAGGGGAAGAAAAGAAGGAAGACGGCGAGCAGAAAGAAGAGTGTAACAATGTTTCCCGCAGCTTCCGGTGGATTCTCGGCTCAAACAGCAGCACTGCGCCTGAAAAAACCGTGACGTCAGAGCTCCTCCCCGTCATCATCATCTTCATCATCGTCATCCTAAAAATATCCCAGCATCCTCAGCTGCTTCCTCTGAAACACACCGCGCTCGGGATTATAGTGATGTCACCAGGAAGTCTTTTATTTTGTAACATTTCTTTTAACGGAAACAAACAGTTAAACAGTAAATTATATTATTACTATATACCTTTTATATATGCATATATATATATATGTATGCATATATATGTATGTATATGTATATATTATTACTCTATACCTTATATATATATATACATATATATAATAATTATATATATTATTACTGTATACATTATTAGGATTCACAGACATTAAGCACTGACTCAGAAACAATCCCCCACAGTTACCTGTCAAAAAAACAAACATTCTTGATCAAGTAGGTTTAGTGTCACTGACTAATTTGTATTTGTATTGTGAAAAAAACTAGTAAAAAATGTTTTTTAACTTACAAAATTGAGTTTGTGTAACTTTCCATGTAAATTGATTCAACAGTTTTTCTTGGTTGTTCAGCGTATTATTCAATACCTAACCTGTGATG
Source organism: Morone chrysops (assembly GCA_019097615.1). Classification (NCBI taxonomy): domain Eukaryota; kingdom Metazoa; phylum Chordata; class Actinopteri; family Moronidae; genus Morone; species Morone chrysops. The sequence goes on from JAGRRF010007494.1 coordinate 30,065,835, forward strand.
ACCTGAACACAAACTATATTAGAACAATGATCCAATATCAGGGAGAAGAAAACTGAATGTATCAGAAAAGGAGCCAATTAAGTCTGTATGATTATGAAAAATTTAAAAAGAAATAGTGAAAATATCAGAAAAATGAAAATAATGTCAAACAAATGCTTAAAATTCTTCCAAATCTCTGGTTTTACACTGACTTCCTGCAGTTACTGTGTTCATTGTGCAGTTTATCAGCTGTTCTGTGTTGAATGTGGACAGTTTACTCAGTGACCGATAAGGACTCCCTTAAGGAGAAAGGTTGGGTTGCTAGTCTAGACTGTACTATAATATGATTTAGCATTAGAAAGATGATTGTAGATTACACTTCAGTCTTTCAGTCAATAAATTCGTTTTTACTTTGTAGTCTGCTGCCATCTGGTGGTTTCACCGCTCTGTTCACTTCTGTTCATCTTTTCAGATTAAAGAAACTTTAACTCTTGTGCACAATAATTTTAAAGGTCCTTAGACTTAGAGGACAAGGTACGTTTTATCAGTCTGTCTTCTGGGAAAAATTAACACAAGCAGAAACCAGAAACAAGCCGTTTCTTCGTCTTTTCGTTTTGTCAAAAAAACGAAAATCAAAAGTTCAGCTCGTTCAGCTTTACTACGATGGAGGCTCAACATATCCAGGCTCTGTGTTCATAATCCGGCTCAACAAAACCTAAAGCCCCGCTCAGAGTTAACTGTATGACGACGGTGGTCATTGTCCGGCTCTGAGCTTTGCTCTGTGCACGTTCACATCAAAGGAGCTGCTGATTTCCTCACAGCCTGAGAGCTATGAGGAATACAAGTGATCACAACACATTTCTGACAGCTGAACATTGGCATCTGTTGACCTTTATCCATTTACAGTAAACACATTATTTTTTCTTGTTGAAAGATATTTGATATTCATATTATTATTTACTGACGGTGATTACAGAATGTGAGTGTGTGTTATATTGAAAGCGAGGCTGGGTGTGCCTATGAATATAGGCTACAGTGAGTTTTTTAAGGTGCTGTACAAGCAAATCATATTGTCTACTCTGTACAGTGACAAAGAGTGTACAGTAACCTACTTCATTCAATATGGAATAGGCTACTGCAGCCTACACTATAAACAAATGGTTTTGCTCTTTGCTCATGGCAGTTGTGACAGTCATTTTAACATGTCAGCAGGCAAGCTTCACTCATTCCAGGATGTATTATGCTTTGTCCTATAGTCTACTTGGAACATGTTTTGAAATGGATCAATAGTAGCCTATAGAAATTTGCTCATAACAGGCGGGCAGGAATACAAAGCAAACTGTCTCTCAAATGCACATTCATGGAAGTCTTGTATTGTCATCCCAGGACAAAACACAAATAATGCTGTAATGTAATAATATACATCTTTAAATGCACAATAATGAGTCATTCAGAGAGTTATTAAATGTTTTTATTATTTAATTACACAGAAACCAGGCTTTGACATTCTTAACTGGGTTCGTCACTTGAGACCTAATGCAGCTTCTCTGTAATACAGCGTTCAGTAAAACTTAATCGGAGTGGGAGAGGAATCAGGAATCTGGAAAGTTGAATGCATCCATAACACTCCACATTAAAACATCATAAAAACTTACTTACAAACTTCTGAACTACCATACAGGAAGCTAGCCTAGTCTTCTTTACGGAAGGGACTTTAAGCTGTCCAGTGCTGCAGAGAGTCCAGTTACCTCTGTATATATGGGCAGGTCATCCCTGCACTTGAGGCAGTGATCTGAAGTCTCCTTCCATTCTTCTACGCAGACTTTACACCCCACCAGGGTCCAACAGCAGGATGAGAACATCGGCCGAGTCATTGTAGC